>BEHA01000837.1:704449-721632 GCA_002897215.1 Eschscholzia californica subsp. californica
CATAATATTGGTTTTAGACAAGTGTTCAATTGTTAGACAACTAAACCATGCATACTGTCTTCATCAAAAAAAAAAAAAAAAAAAACCATGCATACTGTATCTTCTTATATTTTACTAAACTGTATTTTATCAATTTTACCCATTCTTGCAGATGCATATTGTACGCAGGCAGATCCAACTCATCCAAGGTCATGAATCAACCAGAAACAAAAAACCACCTTGTGTGTATGAATATCTCTGATTTATATATCCTATTTTGTTGGATTTATTATGCATTTACGTTGTACACAAAACCAACCGTTTGCTAATAGAAATGTGATTGGCTTTTTTGACTATTTTGCTTATCATTTGACGCTTGTCTTTAAAGGCTTTATCAACATCGAAGGGAACACCTTCATCTACCACATCTTTCAATGTTCTAAATAATCCGATATTCATCAAACAAAACACCTTCAAAGGCGACTTCAACCATCCAAACTTATTTTTTAGTCCCCAACGTTACTTTTTGGGGTTGTAAATTTCAGGTTAATTCCCCATCTTAGGCTTTTTTTTTGTTGAACTATTCCCATCTCGCCTAATTGTATAAACATATAATTGGTGCACTGTCGAGAGGATACTCATCCGCCAATTTTGTAAGAGAATCATACATAACATTGGTACGTGACAGTATCATAGGCATTTGGTAAGTTCATTACTGAACAAACTTATCTTTTTATCCAATCTCATTAATCTTTAAGATCAAATATTGATCCAATCTCATTTAATCTTAAATATCGGATAAGTTTCCGCAACATATAACAAAATTTATTACAAATGAATTAATGAAATATAGGAATTTTCAAGCTGAAAAATTAACCCTTCTGACTTCGCCAAGATACCAATCTTTCACCTTCACATCGTCCCACTACGGACCTGATAAATAATCAAAATTATTATTTCCAAGTATCAAGTATCGAAAAGAAGATATTTAACACAACCCAAAAAGAAAAGAGTTTGATCCCAATCTGAAATTGGAGTCTATCTGTCATAGATCTTTACAGGAATAATAGAATGTTATCCACGTTCAATTGCACAACATGAAAATCAACCGCTGCTATATCAGCCTCGCATCAAAATTTGAGATGAAACTTATTGAACTCTTTCCCATAAAGATTTAAGCACCATAGTAGACATATTAATTTTTTTTTATCGATAAAACAAGTATTCTGGTAGAGGCAGCTTCAAGTCCCAATGTCAAAACTCCCACTAATTATTTAGAGAGATAAACTCTTATACCTTCCAAATCATGTTTCCCTTTCCTTGTGCTAGTACCTTAATATCATTCAAAATAAACTTCCACTTGAAAAAAAAAAAAATGAAAAATTAAACTGAATAGCCAAGTTCATCAGCTGACATGGTGACAGAGTTCATTAGGAACTTTTCTTTTATGCCAAGCTCGTGATCTTAGTTGTTTTCTTTATCGAGTATCTATATAATACTCCAAGTTTTATCACTCTACTATATAGCTAACTGCATTTTTCATGCAATAAACATATCAAAATGTAAATCGAAATTCTTAACTTATATTACCTTAATTTCTCCACCACCAGTTGAAATATGTGATATCTCTCAACTTGTAGTTTCGGTATTAGCATCCCCTCTTCATGTCAGCCGAACTTGAAGAATCGCTCCCAACGTGACTATTGCGTTATACCTTGTAGTACAGAAAATGAAACAAAAGCAAGCGCTGGTGACAATATAACATAAATCAATTTATACATGTACATATATACATATACATATATATGTATGTATAAACATGAAACTGAAGAGGTGGGTCCATCTAGCATTGTACCATGTAGAAGTTTGTTGAAAATTAGTGATAACAAAGGAAATTTCTTACCAGAGAGAGAAAGAGGTCGTCTCTGCTCCAGAGAAGTTGTCAGCATTGTAACAGTATTCAGCAGCTCCACTGATTCTTCAGAGAAGCCCACCACCACTGACCAAAAATATATATATAAAAAAAAACTCTCACCATGAGTGAGAGGAAGGAAGAAGATTCTGTTCTGATATCAAAAAACTTGAGAGAGAAATTTTCTAGAGAGAGAGAGAGATGAACCCCAGACCCTGCTCAGTGGTCACTATCTTCACATGACCACCGCCAAGATTGTCTTCCAAAAGATACTTTATAAAGAGTAAAGTGAATCCAAACTAATGGTAATCTCAAGAAATATATAACAGAGCATCAATTATATATATATATATATATGATAGAACACACTTATCTAAGTTAGGTATATAATATTTTATGCAGAAAACTATTTCTTCTTAAAAAAGAATCAATCTGTGTCTGTGCTATATAACACTACACTTCTTCTTCTTCTACTTCTTTTTTTCTTTATTTTAAAGGACAAATTTGTTTCATAAACGACAATCTATAAGGTTCTTCTTTCTTCTGTCTCTTTCTTCACTATTTTTTGTCTCTTCTCCTAACCCATCTCCCCCCCTCTTCCACCACCCACCTGCACGGTTAGAAACACAACTTCTTCCACACACACCCATTATTTTTTTAATACTATTTTGAATCTCTCTCGCATCTTTCTCTTTCTTCATATGGAAATAGCACATTCAGAAGATGGAGCAAGACAAATACAAAGGACAAGGACATATTTGTCTTTCTAGTACATGACAATAGTAACCCTTCATGTGATTATACATCAAGTTTGAATACTGAGTGGATGAGTATCTTTTCCTATTATAAGTCTATAGTTGTTTTATAGACAAAGATGCTAAAAATCTTATGCAGTAGTTTTCATTCAAGTCAAGTATTTGGAGAAAGTAATATGCACCTTCATTCGGACAAATCTTTCCCCTTCCGATGCACACACTGAAACATATTCATCAAGATTCATCAACTTTATTAGAACATTCGTGTAAAAGCACGATTAATCAATCTCTCCTGTTCATGTACAAAATAACTGCATAAATTCAATTGAACGGTAAACAACTCTATCAGTTTGTAGCAATAGAGACACACATATATAAATATTATTATATGCAGCTGCGTGTGTACGGCTCTATGCTACATCTATATGTATAAGTATAGCTAGATTGTATATCTGGTAACAATAAAAAACTAGATCGTATATAACGGGTTAAACATATTATCGTATGTCGATTAGGTTGGAAATATCTATTTTAAACAACTAACATTAAACCGTTGAGAACCCATTGGGCATAATTTGTACATACAGACTTTCATTATATATATATATATATATATATATATATATATATATATATATATATGTCTCGTCCATTCATGCAAAAACGTATCTTGGTTGGTGTGCTACATGTTACCTAGGGAAGTTATTCTTGTCTTTAATCCTTGTTATAAGAGTTTTCATTTCATTGTGGTGCTCTTCTTTGATTATTTCTAGTATAAACTTGTATTATAATCGGATATTTTAGCTGTCCTTTGTTCAAGAACTGCCTTAGTGCCTTTACATATATTAAAAAAATGAAATGCTTGATAATTTAAGAAAATTTTGTTGTTCTCTAGATCTGATTACATCAGTTGCTATCCACTTGTTTTTGTTATTAGTTCTAAAAAATTAATTAATCTGATTTATTAGCAATACTCAGAGTACTCCAGAGAGAGAGAAAGGATGATACGAGACAACCCCATGGACCTTCTTATTTATATGAATGATATGTTAGAAACGTCACCGTAGATATCATCAATATCACTCACCCATGGAAAATGATCAAACTACCCATGGAATATGAGGCAACAAATTTAGTCATTTAGGATCTTAAACTAAAGGCTTTATGTAGCTAATATCAGATCAATTTGTTAATGAACAAATACTTGACCAGGTAAAAGCATATTATAAAACAAAAATACTTCAACTCTAAGGAAAAAACTATTTGATTGATAAAAAGCAACCAATTAATAATAGACTAATCAAGAATTAAAAGTAAGTGCAACCAAAAGTCCTAGTAAAGCAGAAGGTGAATGAAGGTCCACAACCTAAATACTAGAGTTAGAATGAGTCATAATAGGCGTAATGGCCTTCTATCATGCAAAAAAGTATAGTCATTTTAATAACTTTAGAGACAAATTTAAAGGACAGAACAAGGGGTGTCTTTTCTCTGTAATCCTTTTCTTTTTCTACCCACTATTACTTATTCACATCCTTTTCGTGTCTACACGATTAGATATCCCTCTTTTTTGGTCTAACTTGTAAAGTAACTCCTCAAATGTCAAATAAAGTTGTGAGAAATGATTCATAAAAGATGATAACAAGGAGGACCCTTGGTTATAAGATTCATGTCTTATGGATGGATTAACAAAATGGATCAGTTTATATATATATATAGGAACTAAAATATGATTAACAAAAACTGCAGTGGGCAAAATGTCAACAAAGTAAAGAGATTAGAGAGATGGGTTATTGGTGATTTGTATATTTCTCTGTTGTATGGTAAGAGGAGACATAAAGGCTGTTGGATCACATGCTCATCACCTTATTTTCTTCCTTCTCTTCTTTTTATGTTTTACACCCAAATTAACACTTAACACTTAAGAAAACTACATGGGCCCCGCAATTCAAAATTGCCGAGCCTAAACCCAATGGATTATTTTGTGAAAGATCAAACACACCTCCCCTCCACTTTTAATCATTTCATGCATGTAAAGGCCTACCTCTCACGTCCATTACTTCCAAAGCATAGATATTGATTGTTACTGTCAAGGGTGGAACTAGGAATATATACGGAGGGAGTTGGTTTATCTAACCCACTCTAAGATAGATTGACTCGTGATAGAAGAAAGTTGTATCTAATAAGCCTCTTAAAAGGGATAACGGAACCATTCCTGGCAAGAGGTACCCTAACCTACCAAGACTTCTATACTTCGTTCTGGTCTCAACTAGTTGACAAATCATATACTGTTCATATATAAATAATTAAGACATGATTAGGAGTAAAGCATGAAAGTACCTCGAAACAGTGTTGGCCATCTAGATCCATACGATTCTCGATCCTCGATCCGATGATTATCAAAAGTTGATATCATGAAACCATGATCCTGTATATTATTAATAATAATGTAGGTCAAAGAACCAAAGCTATATTCGTTAAGACTACCTAATTATAGACTTACTACTTAGTTGAGTGATTCTCCCTATAAATTGATTCATCCAAGAGAGAACAGACATCTTTATAAGACAAAGAAACAAAATCCAACTAAATACAAGAGCTAGAAGAATCTTCATACAATTTGAATATTAAAAGTGAAGATGGGATGTAACGGTGAATAGGTGATAGCTTTCATCTTTTACGCATTTAGTTAATGGTGTTGTGTTACAAGTGGGTATATTCTACCATTAATTTCAAATGTGAATTAGTGCAAATTTAGAAAAACTTGCTCCATCCCATACATATGTGAAAGGTACTAAATGGGCTTGAGGCGATATTTAGTTCTATGATAACCGTTGAATTTGAAAATCAATTTTGTCATAAATAGACTAGGAGGGGGGAAAATGAATCAATGAGAGAAAATAAATCAATTAGTTATTCGTCAAAATTTCATTTGATCCAATGAATTCGTTTATTTGCATCAACCTTTCTAGGGGCTCATTCAATACTTACTCGAACTATAACTCCCCTGGATAATGAGAGCTTTGCTTTCTGGTCATCGAAATAAGGGTGGGCAAAAGAGAGATTTTTCCTCAGCGTACGGTGTATTAGCAGCTGTTTCCACATTGGTTTGGGGATACTCAGGCTTGAACTGATGACTTCCACCATGTCAAGTTGACGCTCTACCGCTGAGTTATATCCCTTCGCTGCCCCCCAAACAGGACATCGTGCATTTAAAGTTATACTTAAAGAGAATATTCTGTCTATTGTTTCCTCCGTAGCTTATAAATTTTTTCGGCTGCTATAAAAATTCTAGATCTTAATTCATTAAATAATGCAACAAATATAGGTTGAACAAATGTAGAGCTTTCTATGTCTTCGTATTAAAATGGGTAAAAAGTGTTCTATTGTTCACATTTAAGGAAAAATGATATACCACATAAACTAGAAGAAACTAGGGTACTTTGTTCATTAGTGGTAAACAGATGGTGCTTCTGACAGAGGTATATTTTTCTCCTTTAATTTTTATTACTAAGGATATGAAAGTCTTCTTTTACTTTAACAAAGTAAGCTACTCTGTCTTTTCATCCCTAGATATAAAAATAGATCACTAGATAAAGGGCAAAGAAAGTTCATATCTTTCTTTTAGTGGTCAAAAAAGGTTAATATGTTTAATTTTGGTCTTCAAAACAAACAAATTAACATTTTAATTGATTTTAGTATGCAAATTCTTCATGGGTCAGAGCACCCGGCCAGGTGAACCATGATCCGGTAGAAGAACAAGTTTTCATCGACAGACTATAGCTCCAAATAGTTCAAATTATGCTCTAAGATTTCTGTTTTCTTGAGTAAAAGAAATAACTAGAGAACTAAAGACAATTATGGAATAATGGAATTTACCTAATCTCTAAGTAGACAAAGTTAACTAGTGTATATATGCATGAATTATTACCAATTCACATGAACTGCGAAAAAGACAGTAAAGCAAGAGAAGGAAATCATTTCAATGATTTTATCACTAAAAGATATATAGAGAAACTAAAACATATATTCCTGATCATAAATATTTGTTCTGACAAAAAGAAAGTAAAAGACCCCACTATTTGAGAAGCTTTTACAGGGAATGAGGAAGGGAAGAGGATGAATAATGGAATTTGAAGGCAACACTTTTTAGTACTTGGAATATTATTCTTATCCAGCAAATGATATAACTACTTGAATTCTTTTGCATGAAATGAGTGACATGTTTTCAAAGATGTAGTGTTTGAAAAAGGAAGAGATGTAAGGGCAGGCAAGACTATGTGAAGATTCTGTGGTGGTTCATGGTTGTGGAGTACAATGTTGGATGGTTTAATCATTATAAAGACATGTATAATTACTTAAGTCTATTCATCTACTTTTATTCACTTAGTTTTGCTGCCTTTTGATATAGAAAAATATTCTAACCTCCATCAAATAAGTATGATATAAAATTCCTCAATCTCATTCTTAACAATATTAACAAGTAATCTAATGTTTCCTGTTAAACTCTACTTGTCGTTAATATGCCTAATGAAGGGTTGTGGATCAAGGAAGAAATCTCAACAGATTAAAGCTTATTACTTTTACATTTTATGGGATATTTGGAATAGTTTTCGACCCATAATGACATTAATGTTATAGGTGATCGTGTAATCTATCGTCTCTTATTCACTAAGACAGGGAAGAATATAGAAAACACTAAACTATGTTAACAACTTCCTAAATTAGAATAAGAGAAACTTCAATAATATAAAGTGTCCTAATCTTATATCTCTATGTAATATCCAATGACGATCTTGACCCTCCCGCATATCGCGAGTAACTCAAAGCTTCAGATTCCATTTCACCACATGAATACCTCCCAAGCTTTGGGTCTCTCTAACGTCAGATATGGATTGGGCACTGAGAATGAGAATGGTCCCTGTACCCGTTACTTATCCTATTTTTCTTCCGTTACTTATTCTATCGATTGCCCTTATTAACCTCAAAAAAATGTCATGGTGAAAAGGAAGAAAAGAACACGGTGTAGGACCGCAGATGTCATGTTAAGTGTATTACCGACACGAAATAGAAGAAACTAGAATACATCATTAGTTGACAGTGTTGAGTGTCGACACAGAGGAGAATGCACTGATGAAGATGCAACGCACTATCCCTTGTACAAGAAAGTGGTTAACCCTCATAAAAGTTAAGAACGGATGAAATTTTAACCAGGGAAATGGAGGGGCATTTAGTATAGATCAAGCATACTGCTGGTGCTGAGGAGACTCGATGATAGCGACTAAAGGCATCAAAGGCTTACAGGCTGGAACTGTACCAATAAAGTACAAAGTTACAAGAATCATCTGATTTGATTCTAAAACGAGCAAAACAAACTGTAATATCAGAAGGAAACCAGAGAGGGAAAGAGAAAGTGATCTAGACATCTAGTGCGTACACACTAACACTATCTCTTTTCACAAAAGTTCAAGCTTTAGGCCCCTACAAGGTGGAATATATTTAGGGACCATCAATGCATGTGTTCACAGTTTTTGCTCATTAGCTAAGATGTTTCGTTCAATAACATAATACACCCTAATTCTGATGACAGTAGCTCGAAAAACTAGAGAATGTGGAAGACACTATGGAAACAACCAGTACAAGCTAAATTAATGCTAATGAAAATAGATCATGATCGCAAAATAAGATCCAACATAAAAGAATCAGATAAACAGTGAGAAAATTAAAGTCGTACTTGAATCTCCCAGTAATACCTTCTAGTCTTTTGTTGCCTATGTGTGTAACTGTGTATAGCGATTGAACGAGACAGAAAATCTCTTATCTCTACCACCTGCAAGCGAAAAAAGTAGGTGGAGTGAGGACTAAAGAGGTCACGCAGCAATACCTTCTAGTCTTCTACATACAATTGAAATAAATATATTTTTCAATTTTTAACTGATTAATTATCTATCAACGTAATATTTTTATTCGAACTGGAATTATTTTTTGCTACCATCATAATTTACTAAGCATCTGATACAGAACACATGAAAATAGAGATAATCAGCTGGTATGAACTTTTACAACCACATAATGATGTAGCTCTTGCCGAAGACAGAGTAATGTAAATCTATAAACTAGAAAGAAATAAATGGAACGTGTAGAAACAGAAACTAAGAATAACAGAAACGTAACTCAACAACTATCTTTTTTCCACTGATCATAAGATACCTAATATAAAAAGTAAAGGTGCTTATATCCAGAAACTCCCAATAAACTGGGACTCTTTAGAGACATCTCTATCCTAATAGTAAAACAGAAAAATACGATAAAACTCTATTGTAATCTGATTTAGACTCTAAAGGAAGCTTAACGACTCCGTTTGAATGGACATTGACTAAGACATCCCAAACATGAAACATTAAATAGGTAAAGCTAGCCTAATGAGTTGCTGCTCGGGTCTTAACTGTAACGAAATGTGATGTCGACTAGCGCATAAGCGCTTTGATCGAAGCCACTGCATCACCTACCACAAATCTCATATTGAACTACAACAAACAGACAAGAAGAAACCCAGTCTTACAAGGTCATGGGGTCTCTCCTTCCCAAACAAATAACTAATAGTAAAAAATGATATACTATTAATAATTACATTGTGTTTGCATGTAAAGAGAGATTACAAAGATCTTAACCTAAGAATAAGGAAACTCATATTTGCTGATAGAAGTTATATTTACTGGTGGGAGAAATTAGAAAAAGGAAAATTTTTGGATTGGAATGAACATTAAGGGATTATTTAGATTGTGGATTTCAAAGATGGATGCAGGTTGCCTATGTGCATCATCAGATGAAGGTTAGAGCTTCTAACAATGTAACTGAACTTCATGTTGGTTACTTGTTAATGCTTTCGAAGGAACCAACTGTCTATACTAGCTTCTCATGAACCATTAAAACAACAATCAACAACACTACCTATGTTTCAGTCCAAAAGTTAAGATGCATACAATTAATAAAGAAAAGCTTTTTCAGGCCTAAAATTACCTTACCTCTACTAAGGTAAGAGTGTTTAATGTTTAGTGAGCCCAGAGTTCCGTTATAGAACCTCCTCCCAACGACCCAACCTCACTCACCTGGTTATGAACTTCGAGGAGTATTTTGTCTTACTTTCTTCGGATAAGAGGCAATATTTTTCCACATTAAAATTGTTCAGCTACTACCAACTTAACGCCCGAATTAATAGCTATGTGGTTGGTCTTGGCCGAGACGGCCGAGAATCTCGGGTCTCGTCTCGGCCCTCTCCTAAGACGAGACTCGGCCGAGACCCCGAGTTAGGGTTTGGCCGAGACCAACTACATAGATTATTAATAGAAGGAGAAAGTACCTAAGACGCATTTTATAAACATGAGCAAGTCAGTGAAACACGAATAAGAAAAGTGTCCATTTAGAAGGAACAAACACAAGGTGGAGTAATGTCCAAGGGTCGAACTATAGTGCACCAGGATTGTTGCTTCAGAGATATGACCAAATTATGTTACGTACTTACATATATTTGAATATAAGAAATTATATGCATCATTTACCAAATACAACAAAAGCTAAGAAATTACTATAGGATCTAGACAGTTACGACCCTAAACGTAGATCATGCTAATCTGTCTGATTTGAAATAATTTGAAAGATGTGGGTGCACTTGGTCAGCGTATATGATTCCTAATTAGCCTTATTTTAAGCAAGTTGACAGACCTGGAACCTACCCTATGTCTGTCATCAAGATGATCACACATTCTCACTATAGTAAGCACAGCTAGTACATTAAAAGATTAGCACAAGACTTTCAGCAAAAAAAATTTAGATAAAATGATAATGGAAAATGTTGGACATTGCCAAGTGCCAACAACAAAATCCTTGTGTACTTACTTTGTCTACTCCATTCAGGGTGTACGCAAGCAGCAGAAGAAGCAGGAGCTTATTGCTTGGTTTAGAGCTGAAAAATTAGTGAAGGCATAGCAGACATAACTTGAAAACTGCCCTCGAGAAAAAATAACTATACTGGATTTGCATGAATGCTTCAGAGTTCAGATAAATGAAAAGCTCTTCCAAAGAGGGTGAGCTACATGGATCTAGCAACTATTTCTCAGGCATATTATAATTTAAAAGCTTAAAGCATGTAATTAACTAATCAACTAAAATCATTAACAGTGAACAAGGCAGATAGGAACTCGCACATCCATAATCTCATATATGGCAACACACATAAAGGTAACGTGATAAAGAACCATCTTACACATCGAAACAGATGTTGAACTATTGTTATCATCCCAAAATAGAAAATGCCTATAAACTCGTAAGAATACATGTCTACTTTGAATCGTAGTGTCTCAAAGCAGCCATTCCTTTATAACCCCTAAAATTGTGAATCAAATATGTTATCAGAAATATAGAAACAGTTAGAATTCATAAGAATATGAAGAGATGAAACATGTATCTGCGTATTAACCAAGTAGACATTAATCGATATTCACGCAGCAAGCAAGAAAATCAAGAACCTATGCACGAAGAGAAATTCATCCTGTTCACCTGCACATATAATGAACCATAGGAGTTCAGGCCCAGATTCATAAATTATAATTAGATGGAAAATATAAATCAAAAGGAGAAGAGATCGTACCGATATAACATTATTAACGTTTACGGATGACTTAATTTTTCTGTTTCCAAATATTAAGCATGTTCCATACACCGTGATATTAGATACACGTGAAGTTAAGAACTGAACACGTGCTCAAAGTTATTGGATATAACAAACATATACAATAGTCAGAAATACACGATACAACTATCCCATCTTTAGAGGGAACACTTTCACTGAGCAATATACTTGGGGGGGCAGGATTTGCAAGCAAGAACAAAGAGCGAAGAATATTAAGGGATCATCATGGGAGACATGATGGACGCATACAAGTAATTATATAAAATTACATATAGACCTCCATGCCGATAAACTTGGAGGTTTGACACAGAGGACAAAAGCTGAGCTTGCTCTCACAATCCTTACACAGGCAGAGATGCCTGCAGGGTAATAACAGCATGCATACTTCATTAACTCCACAAATCTTGCAAACTGTTGAATCCTTAAGTTCTTTGTTCTCCTTGTGCCCAAGATGAAAATCTACGGGTACGCCATTGCAGCAAGATGCTGTGTCATCTACCTCACTATCACCACACCCTTCTTTGCTGTCTCGGCTCTGAGCAAAAACTTGATCCAAATTTATTTTGAGGGCTTTAGCCATGTTTTCAT
This sequence comes from Eschscholzia californica subsp. californica, assembly GCA_002897215.1. Classification (NCBI taxonomy): domain Eukaryota; kingdom Viridiplantae; phylum Streptophyta; class Magnoliopsida; order Ranunculales; family Papaveraceae; genus Eschscholzia; species Eschscholzia californica. The sequence continues at coordinate 716,370 of BEHA01000837.1, forward strand.
TGTACTTAGCTTGTTGTTTCCAGCTACCAACTTCTACTGATAAATGTTTCATTTGCTCCTCAAGCTCATTGTTTTTCTTATTAAAGTCCTCAATTTGTGCATCTTTCTTACGGAGCTTCTGCAAGATTCTTTCTTCTAAAAGTGAAAGTGTTTGAAGTTGGTCGGTCTGTAACTTCTTTAGGATCGCCAACCTCAATTGCTCACCCTGTTAGTACGGAAACAGATTAGGAGAACAATATCCCTATAAAAAACCTTAGCCGCTGAATGAATAGGTTAAGAGTCATTATAACACATAAATAGATGGATGGTGTAAATCAAGATATCAGCAGAAAATGATTTACAATAACTAGATACAAATTAGATAACTTATGTATTTGATGTCATTAGCTCTTGATGTTCAGTCTCTTAGAGATAAAATCGGATCAAAACACTCTAGTGAAACAAATCATGATATGAGACCCGTACTGTTCGAGAGATTAGGCACTAATATTGCTTCAATTTCATGAAAAATAGAACTAATTAGAAAATATCAGCAAACTGAGTAAATCAATTTATACCTGTACTTTGATGAGTCTATCTAACTCGGCATCTTCTCTCTGAAACTCCAAATTGATCTCCTCTTCTAGGAGATGAGACGAAATAGGAGTACCTCCTATTGAACCTATACGCTTAACATCAAGAGACAACCCTAACCCAGTCGAAACGGAACGAGTTTGCAGAAATCCAGCCGATGAAGGTGTTTGTGATTCATTTTGGTTCTTATCTAATAAATCCTCCTCTTTCAATCGTTTCTTCTTCAACTGGTGATAGTTAATCCATCGTAGATCGCCACTACCGCCGCCATTAACAGGGTTCCCGGCAGGAATTACAGCGGGAACGAATCCGGCTACATAAAACTACTACCACGATGAATAACCTCCAAATACTAAGTAAACATAATCAGAAGAAGTAATAGAGGATGAGAAATTACAGGGAGGTATATACTGAGGATGAGACTGGTCACCGAAACTAGCAGTGTCGAAGAACGAGACAGGTCCGGTCATTTGATTATCGACGGTTAGAAGATTTCTTCAAAATCAATCAATCAATCAAACAAGATGGAAGAGTTGATCAAAATGACGATTTAAAGATTCTAAGAAAAATAAATATGAAATAAACATCAGAGATATCTCCTTTTCTCAGTACCGGGAAGGTTGAGGTTGGTGCTGTGGTTGTTGGAAGTGTCGGCGATGCATCGCCATAGTTGTTGCTCTGGAAGCGTGAGGGCGTGAGTAAGAGAGAGACTGTAGTGGGAGAAAGACGCACAGAAGAATCACCTCGTTTAATCCGTCATCTCTAACTTTTTACTGGCGTACATTATACGTAGGTATGATTGTGTTGTAATCTTCTCACCTTTCCCGCGGGAATGGATTCGGTTTCTTCTTTTTTGTTTTCGATGAAATTCGGTTTCTTCTTGAGATGAGATGATACAAAGTTGATTTTGCTTTTTCTCTTTTTAAGGAGGCCTATATATATGAGATACGGTTGGGAGCTGATAGGGGACTCCCCCTGTGCGACAACGGGTATTTTACGCGGTGATAGTAGTTCAGGACGTTGGGGACACTCAGAGACAAAATGTTCTGTAGACATTTTAAGATATTTCAGGATATTTTAGATCGGCTTACAGGTCCAAAAATCAGTTACCGACCGATGTACATCTCTACTTCTAATGGTGTTTAATTCGGTAAGACAATTATTTTTTACCCCTTCAACATATAGGGTTTTTGTTTGACAGTTTAGAGTTTCACTTTGAACTTCGATCCGAGTGAGAGAGAGGAAACAATAGGGAATGTTTGACATATTGATCTCTACTAAATTTGATCAATTGAGAATTATACTCGAAAATCCTAAACATAAGAAAAATTTAGATCTGGAAGGGTTAATTGAACTGCAAAACCGACTTACAAATTGATTATGTCTGACCACGACCCTAACCGAGATTTAGCAGGAATTCCAGCCGCGCATAATCTCATTTTCCTTGGTAGAAATTACGAAAATACATATTTCTACCTAAACTCTTTATTTTTGAGAAATGAGGTGATAACATAGATAGCCTTACCAAAAGAGGAGATTGCCCAACTAGCCCGCGAGAAATGCCTCGAAAGAGTAACAAACACGTTGTGACTGAAATACCCCTCCATGGCCACTCATATTACAAGCTTATTAGAACAATATCTAACCCCATAAGGGTAATGTTAGTAAAATGAAGTAACAACTCCACAATATAAATCAGAATAACCCGCTTACCTCCAATTTCTGAAATTTTACACTGCAAGAAGTGAAAAAGAAAACAAGAATTTCCCTCTTTCTTCTCCAACAAACTTCGTCTTCCTCCTTCACTTCTCCTCCTTCTCTCTCTAATTCATGGCGATTTGCTATTCTGCACCTTTAACTCTGACTTCTCTACGTTTACCGACCAATCGGAGCTGCTCGTTATTGTCTGATAGCAGAACTCCGATCAGAACCTCAAAATCTATGCATTTGGAATCAAAACAGGCGATCAAGTTTCCTGTTCTTGCGATCCGGAATTTGTTTTCTTCTGAAAACAAAAAGAAGAATCTATTTGAGTCTGTGATTGTGGCATCTTCTCGCCGTGTTGAACGTAAGTTATCTCTCTCAAGAATTGAATGCTTATCTGTTTGATTTTGTGTTGATCTTTAAATGCGGTTTAAGTTTTGTTAATTATTAGGCCTATTTGTTCTTTAGATTCTTAGTTTGATTGTTGATCGTAAGTCTGGATTGTTTAGATCTGGAAGTGAAATTAGAGTTTCCAGCACAATCTCGTTTCTGCTTCTTGATTGCTTCATGATTGATCTGAGTATCTGAGTATCTGACATGACCAATTTTCACTCTGACTCTGATCTAAGTGATTCAATTTTCTTTCTGCCTTAGTAATTTGAGTCTTGATGCATGTTGAGTTTATCAGAAATGAGTTTAGTTTGTGATCTTAATTCCTCATAGTAGTTCTAATTGATTCTGTTACTTCTTGAATATGGCTTAGTTTCTGGATTACTCAGTTGATTCATGCTTAACTCGAATCCTCTTTGATTTCTTGATCGAGAGTGGGATCTTCTTAGATGTCATTTTCATCCAATTAATTTAGTCCTGATTTAGTATGTTTCTTTTTTCTCTTTGGATCTGAAACTCATCCACTTCATCAACTTCTTTGTTCATCTAGGTTTCTGGATGCTTTATTTATGATTATTCTGAGCTCACTCTAGCTGTCCACTAGTCCGTTTACTTTCTGCCTTCCTCTATTGATGCATGGTTAAGTCTATTCTTGACATTGACTTTTTCTTGCTCTTCATGCTTCTTGAGATGAATGTTAAACAATTCGTCTCTGGCTCTAATTAGCTTCGAGAACTTCTTTGATCTCCAGTATGTCCTCAAAGCTTGCTTTATAATAGGTAAAATAATAAACGCAAGTGTTATCAAGTTTAGAAGGAAAGTCTTACTTACAATCATAGACCATCTAATATTTCATTAGGAATTTAGGAAGTTAATCATTATTTAGACAGTCAATGCAGATAAGTTTTATTGGTTCAGTAGACCATTTTCCCGAGCCAAAAAGCAGGTGAGGCAAATAAGGTGATTTGATTGTTGTCTTGCTAATTTAGATAATATTAATGATGATGTTAATAGCTTCACGCCATTAAGAGTTTGATGGTGCTGTGATCTTGAGTTTTGAGCTTTGTTTTTCAACCGAAACTGAGTTGCGTCTTTCATATTCGTTTCTTTTCATTCTCAAGTCGTTTCATTCTAGTTTTTCTAGGGTTCATTTTTATACTGGTTCTGGTTGGTATATTATAGCTATCATGCATAATATATTTGTTTAAGTAGTGAAGACTGGATTTGTAAGCTAAATAGCGGATTTTTGGGTCATGAAATTTGTCATTCTTTTCTGCGCTTTTTGAGACGATTCTTTTTTATCCGTAAGCATAATTTTGTAAATCCCTTTTAATGTTGAAGTAACGTACCATCTAGGGTTTGTACCTTCTTGCGTATACATACATCCACCTGGTTTAATATCCCCTTTTAGTGTTTAATGAGTCAATACTGGTTTATTTTGAGTAGAACAGTTGTATTATACTACAAATTTGTGTTCGTTATTCTGCCACGAATTTCGATAGAGAAAACCGGTATATAATGTTGTCAGTTGTTAGTGAATATGAAAGGTTTGGACGAGAAATGAATTGAAATAAGTATACAAGTTTTCAGACTTCTTTCTCTATGTAATCTTATGCAGTTACTTCACTCTACAGAACTGGTATGCTTACTAATTCATAATCTGTATTAATATTCTTAACACTTCTAATCAAGTTGCTTAATTAATCACTTCATATTCGGATTAGTTTCTCGATGTAATCTAATGCAACATTATTCTATCCTCTGGTTAACTGGATGAGCAAAATGGTATGCTTACTAGTCGATGATATACTAATACAACCACCCACTTTTTCTTTTGACACTTTTGATCAAGTTCCTGATATTACTTAGTTTTCTACTTGTTCTAGAGTTATGCATGATCTCAATAATTTGAACATTTTAAGCTTCTGGTATAGATAAAAAACACCACTCCTCTAGCAAACTAACATTGTGTATTTATTTACAGCTGAAACGGTCACTGAAGAAACCTGGGAAGAGTGTGTTCTCAAAAGTGACGTTCCTGTTCTGGTTGAGTTCTGGGCATCCTGGTGCGGACCTTGCAAGATGGTCCATCGGGAGATTGAGGAAATTGCAGAAGAGTATGCTGGTAAAATCAAATTTTATATGCTTAGGGCAGATGAAGAGGTCCAAGTAGCTGAAAAGTATGGAGTCAAAGCTGTTCCAATTGTGATGCTGTTTAAGAACGGCGAGAAAGAAAGTTCTGTGATCGGTACTATGCCTAAGGAAATCTATATATCAGCGATTGAGAAACTCCTTACTCCTTGAGCTGAGTTTCACTGTTTCGTCTTCGGGTTAAAGGTACTGGTTTTATCTTTTATGATGGTAGCTGGTTTGATCTTTGAGGTTATACTAATGGGGATTTTTTCCACTTTCACGTTTAGTTCCTATATACAAATGATAACGAAAAAGAGGATTCTGTTTTAGTTGGATTAGACTCTCTCACCTTTTACATTTCTTGTACACACTAAATCTTCGTAGAACATACTTTTGAGGATTGATAAAGTTTAGGGTACATTCTTCAGTCTGATGTAAATTTGAATTGGATTCTTCAGTGATT
>BEHA01000837.1:764584-782489 GCA_002897215.1 Eschscholzia californica subsp. californica
TCCCTCAGGAGCAGCATAAACTTCGACATCAGAGCAATCAATTCCCCTAAGGTAATCAAAGAATGCATCCTATGGCAAAAGAAAACGTTAATAGTCAATCATATAAAATTCAAAGTGACAAAACAATAGGGCATGACATATTGAAGTTGCCTGTACCATTATAGAGAACATTAAACTATGATATAGAAAGGAAACACTTGAATTTGTTTCATGTAGTAATACCGATTATACTACGTAAATACAATCACAACCTAGTAATAATTGAAGCAATAAAATGAATCACAAAGCAAAGCAATGAGCAAAATTGATATAGTTAGTTCACCTCACATGTTGGCATTGACGCACGAAGAAAGGAGATCTCTTCCTCACTAAGCTTGAAATTGGCAATGAAGCGGATGCATTCTTCTAGACCAGCAAAAATAGTATATTCACCACCGAAGGGGTTCTTCCGGAAAAATAAATCAAACCTGAAACAACATATAGACATAATGGAGATAATGTTACACAAGCTCAATGAACCTGTTTGGGGAATAAGTGATGTGATCAACCACCAATCTATCTGCCCCAAAATAGCCCAATGTAAAAATTTTATCTTTTAACAATCTCAATAGGTAACCAAAACCCCCATTTTGACTGATCATAGTGGTGGTTTATCAAGGTTAATTATTTCATTCAAGTACCCCTTTCTTTTGTCTCATTCAAGTACCCCTTTAGCAGTATCAGTAAGGTTAATTTGACAAATGGAATACAACCATTATCAGCATCGGCTCATCAGGAAATTTATATGTCTAATAACAAAACAAACTTCTTAAATCTTCAGCAAACAGAAAAAAGAGAACAACAAAAATGAATCAAAAGTAAGATTAATTGAGATGAATAACTAATCAAACATCAAATTATGTTCTACAAAATTCTACTTACACAGCTTTTTCCAGATGTTTTCCAGCTTTCCAATAAGCATAAGCCATGGTAAACTGATATAGATCTGTCAATAAAGGTGTAACCATCGGATTCGTTGGTCCGTCAATCTTGACTTGCTTAAAATCATTCTCTAATCCATTCAGTTTCGCCTCCATTTCTTGTTTCTCTGTGAAATTCTAGGGTTTCTCTTGTGCTTTAGTGGATTATATGATAGATTTTATCATAGGAGAAGCGTAAGAAGAAAAAATCGCTTTTTTATTTTTCTAGAGAGAGAAAGAGAAAAAATCTAGAATGATAATTAGACTCCTCCCATTTTTCATCGGACAAAAAAAATCAAAAGATTCACTGAATCAGACCCGTACACTCATATTAAGACGTGGAATTCTAAAAGCGCCCCACCGTAATGCTCTTGTCGCCCTCCCACGGGCCAAGTCTTCGAGGGGTTTTGTGTGTAGAAGAGCGCCTATAGAATTATAGTGAGGCGTTTATAGAACTTCCAAGAGTGATTCCCTTCTATCCCCTATTTTTAGACAGACAATTATTGGTTTGGTTTTGTGTACTAAATAGCAGCCCGACAATTGTTCTTCACCGTAAAAGAGGAGAAAAAAAAAATCTTAAGTGTTTAAGTCAATGTACCGAACAAAAGCAAGAAAAAATAGTATACTTTTTACGAGATAGACGTCCTTACGTTTTACTTGGACCTGTCACGACCCACAGATTAGGCAAGTCCGAAAGGAATCATGTGTTGGGCTCGAATGACACAGACTGAGGCTAGTCCGAGTGTCCTCGAACTGCTCAATCTGAGCTTACGCAGAATGCCAGAAGTGAAAGTAAGCATGTCGAGTATAAAGGAGGGGTGCCTCCTTTATATGTCAATTATATTATTTTTCTTAAATATATCAGTTCTGATACTAGTGAGAAAATGATACGTCAATCATCGAAAACACATATTAATATGAAGGTCGCCGGAGAAGAGAGAGAGAAAAAAAAATTAAGTATGAAGGTCGCAGGAAATTTTGACCGGACGACAACCTTATCAGAGAAGATGATGACTTGATGAGGTGGTGGGAGAGATGATGTCGCGGAGAAAGGTGATGAGATGAAGGAGAGAGTTAACGGACACTTAACGGTGACGGAAAAAGAGGGTCATCTAGATATTTTTGATAAAGTAGGGAGCTATTTGTGAAATAACCCTTTCCTAAAACGCCTACAGTTAAAAACTACTTGAACTAAAAAAAATGGTAAAACAACTAATTCTTTTATAAATACTGGGGTTAGGGTATAGCCCGTGCCCGTAGGGCACGAAAATTTCTATATTTATGTTATACAAAATTATCAAATATTTTGGTCTTATACAAATATTGAAGTAATAAAAATATATTTAAAATAATAACCGAGATCATATTGAATTGTTTGAAGGGAGAAAAGAGGAAAGAGAAAAAGAGTTAGAGAGTTTTTAGGGAGTGGGTGGTTATTTTGACTGTTAAATATCTATCTTTGCAAAGACTCTTTAAAATGAAGGGTCATTATTTACAAGAGAAAATTAGACGACCGAGATTTATAAACTAAAGTCATGACATGACACCAAAACATATGTCATTTGTTATATATATGTATCAATTTGTTTAACTACTTAATTTTTTTATCTTAAAAAAACAGAACTTTACTCTTCTTTTAAAAATATTTAGATATATATATATATATATATATATATATATATATATAACTTTTTCATTAGATGTCGAACTTTGACTATATAAATATACGTAGAATAGATTTTCCATTAGTTTTCTATCAAAATCCACTTTAATTCTCTTTTCAATTAAACAAAAAGGTTCTTACTATTACCCTAGTCACGTTGCCCAATTAAGGATACCTTGTTTCTAAGTTTCCAATTTTAAGTTTAGGTATATTCTTTTACTAGACGCGTGTGAACCATTCCTAAAGCAATGTCCTTTCATCTTCTCTCCCATTCCTATCATTATTTGCCGGTAAAACACCAATGACCGAATTTTCTGAACATGTCAGAAATTGCCTTTACATATATTTTCTCAAAAATCGTCCTCGTTACCTTCAGTTCTTCTTCCTTATCATTGGTGACTTTTGGGAGAAGAGGGGAGGGGATGCCCGCAAAGACATGCGAAAACTTAAGTCAGTTTAGTGTTGCAGGCAGGGACGGATCCAGGATTTTCACCTAGGGGGTGCGGATCTATATACTTAATTTTTTTTTTTTTTTGCAAACAGAGTAATTAACAAAATATTTATATTCATTAATTATATTAATACTTCAACGATTACAAATGCAATTGACATCAGAGAGTTCATGTTTTGAAATATTTTCATAATCGACTCATTGCCAATTTCATCTCATTCCAAGTTCCCTCTCTCGTTCTCTCTCTCTGTATTGTTTCTATTTTAGGGTCATGAATTAGGGATTCTTCCAATTCTAACAGATTTAGATAAAGGTTTTAACAGATTAGGCAAATACAGAGAGTGAGAGAGTTCAATTTGCTTCCTGGTTTCATCAATCTTCAAGCAATTTCGTAAATTTTCAAGCGATTTCATCGAAATCTTCAAGCAATTTCGTCGATATTCAATCGATTTCGTCAATTTTCAAGCAATTCCATCGATTCTAAGCGATTTTAGCAAGCTTCAATTTAAGTTTTCCAAGATTTGTGTTTTCAATTTACCATCTAAAAGGTGGCAAAAAAATTGGACTATTTCACACCTTTTCTTCTCGTACGAACTCGATTTTTACATACAAATGTCCAATGAAACGAAAAATTCATCTTTTTTACTAGATTTTCCCTCAAACTCGATTTTTACATATAAATGGCCAATCAAACGAAAATCCATTTTTTTTTATTAGATTTTCCTTCTAACGGACCCTTATAGGAATTTAGGATAGTGGAAACTTGAAATATTAAAACTTAAAAATAGTTCGACGAAACTCAAACCCAGTACCTAACCCTCCCACTCACCCCAAATTTAAAGCCTTCACCATTGAACCAATTACTACTTGATGACATCTATAAACACAATCAGATATAGTATATAGGTTTAGACACATAAATGTGAAAAAAAAAACTTTAAATGCTTGCTAAAGGATTTGAACCCACGTCCTCACAATCCCCCCATCAACTTAACCACACTTTAACCACTAAGCCAAGGATTTCTAGTGTCACCTTATTGCATCAGGAATTATATATTCACATATACTTAAATACATATTAAAAAAAAGTCTACTACTACTAAATTTCTTTTTCAGGAGGATCCACGGGGTGCGGCCGCACCCCCTCGCACCCCCATGGATCCGCCCCTGGTTGCAGGTTAAGAGTCAATGCGAAATCAAAGATTAAGGATCAAAACAATTTTTAAGACAAACTTGTGTTGTTTATATAGGGTAGCATGTTATTGAGACATGAAATGTCTCATCTGAGTCGTTTAACTTAGACGAGCTAATCCATTTCAAAGCTTTATTATAATAAAGTGATTGATTTGCTTGATTATTTATCTTTTGCGGAGTTCAGTGCGAAAACGACTAAAAACAGGACATAAATACTCGAAGGGTATTTCAGTCATTTGACACCAAGGGTATTCCTGTAAATTTAGTCAATATCAATATATGAGTGAAAAGTAGAATCGAAGACGAATCCCTAGTTGAAGATGGAAGTAAAATCGGAGTCCGGGTGAACAAAAGAGTCAAACAAGGTTTACCAGTGAGATACTTTCGCACACAGTTCCGTCTAACGGGATAATAATAGGCCACACGACTACCCGAGGATTGTTGCAATTTAATACCGTGTTTCGCATTACATCCAAACAAGCCTCGAGGAGGCCGATTCATTGCTTCCTATCTCAACATTATCATAGTCCCAACGCCAAGCATTCACACAATTTCTGCCGAACTTCTCACTTATTCTCTAAATTTCTATCTCTCTCATTTTCTTTTCTAAATATCTTATCAATCAAATAATATTGGTCATTACTTCTGATTCTTAGAATTATTCTTGGAGCAACCTGGGATATTATCTGGAGGCACATTTGATTATGGATTAGGGGATTGGGAAAACATCCCAAGATAGGCCCATTATTGGGAAGCCAAACCGCGTCAGAAAAAAAATCGTTGCAGGTCCACACATAGGTTACAAAATTGGAGCAACAATAGATATTATTTGGAAGCACATCTGACTATGAATTGGGGAATTGAAAAAACACCCCAAAATAGACCCATTAATGGGAATCCAATCCGCGTCAGAAAAAAATTCGTTGCAGATCCACACGTAGGTTTCCTGTCAGTTAAAAAATGTTGGATACAAAATTGGGTGTACTTTACACGACATTTACATATTTTCCATGAAAGAATATCCCGTGTTTTTCTTACTTTCCGGTAAAATTACGAATATGCCATCCACTAAGATATTGACACGTCATTTTTTCTTCCTTTTGCGGTAAAATTATAAATGTGTCATCCATTAAGACAATGACAAGTCATTTTTTTTTTCTTTTTTCAGTATAACTGCAAATGTGTCATCCATGAAAGAAAATCCCGTGTTTATTACTACACATTTTGTTATGTATAATAAATAATAAAATTTCTTATACATTCAATCCAAAACTTAAACTATTTTAGTGAAAATTATAGGGCATTTTGTTATGTACAGTACATAATAAAATTTGCTATATATTCCTTCCAAAACTTAAACTATTTTATTGAAAAATCATAGGAAATTTTGTTATGTACGATACATAATAAAATTTCCTATCGCACATAACAAAACTTCCTACCCATTCCTTCCAAAACTTAAACTCTTTTGCTAAAAGGTTATAGAGAATTATGTTATGTACAGTACATAATAAAATTTCCTACATTCCTTCCAAAAATTAAACTATTTTATTGAAAAATTATAGGAAATTTTTTTATGTACAGTACATAATAAAATTTATTATGCATTCCTTCCAAAACTTAAACTATTTTATTGGAAAATTATAGGAAATTCTGTTATGTACAGTACGTAATAAACTTTTTTATACATTCCTTCCAAAACTTAAACTATTTTACTGAAATTTATGTATTGTGCATTTCGCTATAAACTAATACTTCAATCTCCAATATTAGAACCAAAAATTTATAATAGAGATCTGATACAAAACCTCTAAATATTTTCAAGAAGAGAAACCCAAACTTGTTCAAGAAAAAAAAATCAAGATTTATTCAAGAAATACTTCATGTAATTTTGATAATGAATCCTTGAGATTTCATTGGTTAAAACCGTATCAATCTTTGCTTCATTGATTTGTAGATAAAATTTTAAAGAGAGAAGAAATAAAATTTCTGTAAATTTTAGAGAAAGAAATATTAAAAAACTATAGAAAGAAATAAAGAAAAATGAAGGTTTGGTTGTCAATGTACGATGCAAGAGTAAATGAGTACGAAAAAAAGTAAATGTACATCGAGAAAGGAAATATGTCAGACAAAAATACATAAACTGACACTTTGAACTTGCGGCTAATTTCCTGTACACGTTAGGGCGGAATCTCATTAACCCATGACATTTTGAGCCTCCAATCAATTTTTCCCTATGAATTTGGATTCCATTTGGTGATTTCTTTTCTATTTCTCTTGTAATTCCAGTTACTTGTAATCTCAATGAATATTTGTCTAGATTTCATGTATAGCTAATTTATTTGTCTCTGATTATTTGTAACACTTCAATCATGCTTGAATTATAACCCTTTTTATCTTAGGAATATCTTTATGTGCTTCAAATGTTAGATTATTAATTTTCTAGTATGGATTCATGATATTTTGTTTTATTATTTATGTTTTCGATTGATGTATTAATAGCCTATGCTTATTAGTTGATAGGTAGTCATTCTAGTTAGTTGCTTTACTATCTATGCTTATGATTGGATGAGTTATATCTTTAATAGTGTATTAGTTGATAGGTAGTCTTTGCGAATTATTGTAGGTCAATTCAAGGAGTTATAAGAAAGATATGTAAGATTAGGTTATAATTCATGAACGTTAAAGTGGATTTTAAACCCTAAGTTCTTTTTCTCATAGTTATCGAATTTCTTATTTTGTTGTTTTTAACCAGCAACATCAATCTTACAAATGGGGATAATTTAAAGTTTTAAAGCAAATCAACATGTCTTCACAGATCGACCTCGGTCTTCCTGAGAACTACAACTTGACACATGCATAGTTGCGGGTAAAACCCTTTTTGAGTTCATCAATGGCGGTGTTGTTTAAGAGGAAATGATTCAATCAATAGAGCTACATCCAATTGTTTCCTGAACTCATCTTTCTCATAACTCCCGGAGGACTGATTCAGCGTATGTTGGTCCCATGAATCCATTAAGACCTCTAGAACCACTTGCTTCAAGTGGAGAATTAGGTGATGATAAAAGGTAATTGATATTAAAATGAGGTTTTTATGCATGTTTCTATCACTAGATAAAAAGGAGCTTTGAGAACAGATAAATTACTAGTATACACTTATGAAGTTGGGCGTCATAGGATAATGGAAACTCGAACTTCAAAACTACCCGACCATGGATCTTTTGTTTTCAGTTATAATGAATCTCATTGGAGTTATGAAAATGAATGTTGTTACTATTATGGAGTATGTTTCTTGAGATTTGATGGGCTGATTTTCCAAAATGCAGATTACTAAGCTCAAGTTGTCAATTGATAGCCTCAGGAAGGAGAAATATTCCTCCTTCCCAAAGTTGAGAGATATTGAGATGATATAGATCAATGATGATTAAATATTACATTCTTCTTATATTTCTTTTAGCTCCACAAAATTTTGTATGCTATAGATGATGATCCTTAATTACTCGCATAGGCCAAAGCAATGACATCTCAGGATCATAAGCTATCGTAGCCTCAGTGTCCAGTTTTATGGTGATAACAGAGGAAAACCAATCAAAATTGGAAACTCTAAAGACCGAGTATCTTAAATCTTGAGGTTAATGTTGTTGTTGTCAATTTGACTGTATTACCAAGACGAAGAATTTCAGATGCTTTGGGGTCCATAATATTTCCAATGTGATTGTTGGTTTCCTTTGTCATACTACCTAAAAGTTTTTAGTTTTAAATTTTCTGTAACTGTTAATGTACGTGTCCAATTTGTAAATTAGTGTGTTGTTGGTTTTATTTAATGAAAATGTTGCAATTTGGATTTTATATCAGGTAGAGTTTCTCCACTCTAAATATGGTAGCACACTATCTCATAAAAAGAAAAAAAATATGGTAGCACACTTTTTTTTTTCTTTTTGATGAGTATGGTAGCACACTTACAAGTCTCTATAGGTAAATTGCTCCACAAAAGTCTATGAGACCCAGACATGAACTATACCCTAATATGTATACGAGAAATTTTGTCAAAACTCCATATAATATCTTTGGTAAAAAATATCATTCAATTTTTTTTAGTCTTGAACTCCTTATGTATTTTTGTAATTTACATTGGGTCCATGGGTATAGACCAAAATAATGTTCAAAAATAGTTTATGATCCAATCTTCCCAAAATATGGATGTTTAGTCCTTTTGCATTATGGACATTATAACCCATTCTTTATGAAATAACTACCGTCCACGTCCCTCCTACAAAAATCGCGGGATTTTTAATTTTTCGGGGTGAATCTGGAAAGTTTCTAATGTAGGCGTGATTTGGGGGTTTTAAAGCAGCTAACGGTATAAACCCAAAATTGATTTTTCTCTCTCTTCTTCTAAACTATTTTGGAAAGCAAATTTTTTCCCAAATCGATTGAAAACAAAAACCCTAACCAAATCAATGTTTCTCTCTTTACAGATTTGGAAACTAGTCTCTCTTTATAGATTTGGAAACCAAATCAATTTTCTCTCTCTTACTATGTAATTTTTTTTCAATTCAAATCAATTTTCTCTCACTTAACTTTCAGATTTGGAAAGAGAATATTTTCTGGGATCAATCAAGCGTGATTTGGGGGTTAATATACAAAATCTATGTATCACTTTCTCTCACTTAACTTTCAGATTTGGAAAAAATATATTTTTCTAGAAACATTACAGCAACATTTGTTTTCGTTTTTACTCATAATCATACATAACCACACGTCGAATACAAAATTATGAAACAGGTTCGTAAATTATGTGTTATTTATGACGAGGTAACCATCATTTGTCATGTATACACCGTAATTTATTAAATGTATATGCGTCATTTTCAATAAATTACACATGATTTCTATTAAATTACACATCGTTTACATTTTGTTACAAAAAAAACGTACAAAATCTTCTCTGGTTCAGATATGGTGCCCATTCATATACTCTCCATTTGCAGTCTTGAGCAGGACAAACAGCAGTTACACTATATTGTGGAAGAGCATATCCAAATACTTTTGCACCACCAGGAAACAACTAACCAACTTCAGTAAGTATTTTATCCCAGCCATCAGATTTTAGTTTCGTTGACTTACTTTGATTTGATGATTCTGTTTAAAATTCCATCTGTTATATCAAATCTACAGACATAAATACACATACATTAAACAAAAAATCATATATTGTATCATAAACTACATGTACAGTTCCGTAAATTATGTATAATGTTTGTCAAATTTTGACAATATTTGAAGGTTTTAAGTAGTTTGGTCAGCTTAACAAGGCTACTGTTTTGGGTGAAAAGTACGCGTAATGATAAATAAATAATACATAATTTATGTATACTTATACGATGTTTTAGAATTTATTATAAATTATATATAATGTATAAAAAATTACGCGTATTTTACATTCTCTTATAAACACATCTTACAAAAGATGTTTGCGTAATGTACTAGAAAGTATCAAAATTTACTGTAAATTACCTATATTGTATATTCTGGTATGATAAACGTACAGAATAACACCTGGTTCATAAAATTGTACGAAACCAAAGATCTGAGGTGAAGAAATATCAGAAAATCAAGAAGCTTAAACCTAAATCTAATGAAAAATGATATGATAATCGGATCAAAACAAAACATACTCGAATTGAACTAATCAGTAAATATCTATCAAACATCAAGATCAAAAACAATGATGAAAATCTTAGAGAGAGAAAATAAACAGCAAACATCCGAAGTTAATGAAATAGTAAACAAATCTTTGAGATCATAATCAAAATCATATATGTTTAACTTTAGAGAGAGAGAATCTGATTCAATAACCTGAAAAGCAATATTAAATCTGATTCAGAATCTGTTTCAATGGTACGAACAAAGACTTCTGAAATGTGTAAAACCTGATAAACGATGAAGGTGTTTACAACTGCTCTAATGAAGATGAAACAAGCATTCTGAGTTTAATGGAGGATTATCAGATGATTCGAATTTAGAGAGAAGGAGAAAATAAACAGGTTTCGGTTACTGAAGATAATGAAGATAGAGGTTTAAGGATTTTGAAGGTAAATCTGTTTTTATATACAAGGAAGGTTAGTTTAGGTATTAAGATTTATTATATATTCTAGGGATTTGTGTTTTCTCTCTAAATGTATACAAATGGACTAGATATCCATTTAAATTAATATTTTGGTTTTTAAACCCTTTACGGGATTAGAGAGGACTAAAATAGTAATTTAGTAGAGGTTTGCAACAACTTGTGAAAGGTTTGCAGCAATTTAGGTTGCAAAAAATAATTTTTTACAAAACTACATACAAATATTGGGTTGTTAACCAAACGAAATATAAATGTTCAGTTTTTAACCAAATAAAATATAACTTGTACTTTTAACTTGTATTATATATATCACGAGAAATAATCACTCACCTCTACTCCAACAGTCCAACTTATCCTTTAATCAGTTTCATCCTTCAAACACAAATACTGAACCCACCACTTTATCGTTGGACCAAACTTGTAGAAAAGAACTACTTTTTCTTCACTTTGTTCAATACATGAAATACTTATCACACTGAAAACTTCACTATATAACCAAGTTCACATTAAATGATAGAAAGGAAACTTCAATGAAGTTTTCAACTTTGATTGGAAATGATGAATACATATTTCAGCAAACCCATCCGAACTTGGATTTTCATCTTTTGAAGATTCGGAAGAAGTTACTTCTGTGACTTTCCTCTTTACCGATGGGCGTCGACCATTTGCAGAGGAACTCGTACTTTCATCACTGTCACCTGAGTAATTACTGACAATACCATTATATCCAGCATTAAGGTCAAGATTCTGAAGAAAACGCGAAAAAACTATATTTTGCAAATACCCTTGCCCATTTGAGACCGAACATTGGTGGTTTCATGTACTATTTTTCCTTCCAATCTGGGAACATCCACCAATGTTCGGTCTTTAGATGATAGCTTAAACCACTAGGTCTCAAATGGGCAAGGGAATTTGCAAAATACAGTTTTTTCGCGTTTTCCTCAAAATCTTGACCTTAATGCTGGATATAATGGTAGTGCCAGTAATTACTCAGGTGACAGTGATGAAAGTTCGAGTTCCTCTGCAAATGGTCGACGTTTCTCGATAACGAGGAAAGCCACATAAGTAACTTTTTCCGAATCTTCTTAAGGTGAAAATCCAAATTCCAATCAGTTTGCTGAAATCTTTCAACAAAATAATGCTTCACCAGCAGCAAATCAGCTTCGCATCGATGGTCCAGTCTTGTTGCAACCAAGACATGGGTTCAGTATAAAAGAATTAAATATTCACAACCATCAATTTTCTCATTTGGTAAGAAACACAGTAAACAAGAGAAGAAATCCTGGCAATCATCAAAAATCTTGCTTCATATTTTGTTTCCAGATGGTATGGAGAATCACTTCAGGAATTCAAGTGTTGAGCAACAAGATTCTGCAGAGTACTCTTAAATTCCTGAGTATACCACAGTGGTGACAGAGGAACACCAACATTCTATTGCAGCAACCAGTCAATTGTCGGTTAGTAGACCATTAAGACTCTGCAGAATCTTGTTGCTGAAGACTTGAATTCCTGAGTATACCACAGTGGTGACAGAGTAACACCAACATTCTATTGCAGCAACTAGTCAATTGTCGGTTGATAGACCATTTACTGGATCTTCTTTAAACGCGGACCCAACAACAAGAGGTCCGAGTGGTACCATATTCCAGATTCCAAAATCCTAGAAACTTCGGTACACAACATTTAGCATGAAAAGACACCTCTAATTCTAGAGCGGGAGGATCATCAAACTCATCAATCTAGGCCCTCATTTCGTAGCTCAATTAGCACACAAGGACATATGACTGCACCTACAATTGCTGCATCTAGTTTGAGCCAGTGAAGATAAATTCCATTTTTGTAGCCAGCCTTGTTAAAGAAATAAGAGTCATTGTAGTCTCATAAAAGGATTTGATTATTATTAACTTCTCTCAGAAGTCCTGTAAAAAAATAGAGAAGGCGGTTGTCCTTCAAGTTTATGTTCCATGTAATAAACAATTGTATCCTCTGCCTGACCACTCTTCCAGCCAAATCCGGGCCAAGGGATGTGGCTGGTCAAGATTCAGAGATAGAAAGCAAATTTTTTCTCTCTAAATCCTATACGGACACACGCTCACGCTAAGATTTAGCTTGAATGCTAGTTAGGCAGATAGATATTTTCTTCTAATAAAACAAAAATTAAACGCTCATGCCAGGATCACCTCTCTGCTCCCTTAATAGAGTTTTGCTTTATTCGGATGATCTATTTGGTTATAATTTTTTTATTTCTCAATGGAAGAAGAAAATCATAGATGTGATGAAGAGATTTCCCCAATTCCCCCGATTGGAAGTAAAATCCTAACGAACCAAGGGTGTGGCCCGCTCAATTCAGAAAGAGATCGAAAGAATAATACAATAAACAAACAACAATAAAGAATTACATATTTGGGTGGTATTTTTTTTTTCTCGTTGCCTAATCTGACATGTCTTAATCTAAAATCAATCTAAAATCAACCTTAACTAGTATTTTAAACGAGTCAAAATTATGAATTGATATAAACAAAGTCATTCTAAAATCTAATTGGAGCCAATTTAAGCTTCAATTTAGATTTCATATTTGACTATGAGAAAGAACAAGCACCACCTTACTCGCAATATGCTACGATTTGAATCGAAGCATAAAAATGAATAAAACCCTAAATATTTACCCAAATTGTTTCACAAAACCCTAACCTAATAAGGAAGAGTATTGCCCCCCGGGGAACAAAAAACATAGGAAGGGGAGTTAAAACAAACCTTTATCTAGGACACTATCTTCAAAATTCCATTGTATGACAGAAGAGGGATGTAGACTCAGATTAGGTATATCAGATGGAATTTTAAAAAGCAAAGAGGAGGGATTAGACTCCTAGTTGCAGAAAATGAAATTCCCCTGAAACCCTAATCCCCAAAAATTTAACTAGGCCAGCCATATCATGAAATTGGCTTGATGGTTATGGTCTTATATAGTGTTAGTGATGAAACCTATATTGCTGATATCATCAAAACCTAACTTGGGCTGATTTAGTAAAAAAATTGGGCTGAATAACATACTCTATATTTAAACAAATTTATTTAGTATTAGAACCAATTAAGCATGAGTATATAGAAACTATTAAACACCAAAAATCAAATAAAACATGCAACCAAAACAAGATCAACCACAAATAACAAAACAATAATGAATCAAATCACCAATAAGATCAAACAATAATGAATCAAATCACCAATAAGATCGAACAATAATGAATCAAATCACCAATAAGATCAAACAAAATTAGCAACCAAAACTTGTGTCTCAAAAATTTTCACATTAAAGAAAGTATACAAGTATCTCTCTTTTTTAGGTTCAAATCACCATGAAACCATGGATGAAAACTATAAATCCCCACATAAAATCCTGCAAATTGAATAATTAAGTAGCAGATAACAATAAAAAGAAGGTCAATCAAGGAGATTTATTGGCTCCTTTATGCAAAAAGATTCACCTGTTGCTGCACGGACCTCGAATTTTAAGGGGGTAAAGGAAAAGATATAAATGCGAAAAATAGAAATTAAGTTTTTTGTCTTTCGAGATGGATGATGGACCATCTAGGGTCCGACCCAAATCCGAAGGCCTCATTTCAAGTAACCAAGGCAGTTGTTTTGCAAATAGGGCAGACATTCTTCTCCATCAGCCATTGTTTAATGCAGTGAGTATGGAATGCATGTGCACACTCTAGTACTCCTACACCATCCCCGTCAACATATTCTTCCTGCAAATATTAACATTTACGTAGTCAGCAGAGAGAAAAAATGTTCTGCAAGATTCTTGGCTGCACTAGGTTACTATTAAAAGAAAAGAATTCTGAGTGGTTCTTACTTGACAAATGCAGCAGGGTTCGACCTTAGTTTGACCGCCAATTTTAAGTGATGGATACTGTTGTTGTTTTAGATAAGTCATTATAGTATCCTCACTCAATCCCGTCCTGACATTTCCTATGTTCTCTCCAAGTTCTAGTAATTCCTGTGATGAAGAACGATTGGAGTTAAAATGAACTATTTTTTCATAGAAAGTGATGGGATATTGGAAGCAAGAAATGAATTTACCTCATATGTCATGTCATCAATATCAAGCCGCATATCGCTGTGCATATCAGGAGAGTCAGGCTCGTCTGGGTCATCATCCTCCTCCTCGGAAAGCATGGGTTGTTGAACCACAGCAACACCCTGTCATAACATAAAAAATTACATATTATATAACATACACACACATTAAGATGTGGATGAAATTCTAAAACATTAGAGGCATCACTGGAATATGTGTGTGTGTGTGTGTAAGTATTAAAATATCGTTCTATTTTTCCATAGCCAGGTTCTTTGATAAGCAATTCGTGGTGTCATAACCTGTTTATAAGTTGAAAGAATATATCACTTTCTTCATGAAAAAAGGACATGCGCGGAGGATAGACATCCGACTGTAACATTCTCAAAAGGATGAATAGTTGGTGAACATTCTTAAATTAATCCTGTTCTAAGAAGTGCAAAAAAATTGCCAAACATGAGGTGAAGGATCCATGGACCTTACGAAGGTTTTACATTCTGCAATGTTCATTTTAGTTGTTCTCTGGAAAGGTTTTAGAATCTGTAAAGATGGACAAAAAGCACAGGAAAGTGACTTCATTGTCTCTAACATTGTGTAGGTTTGTTTGGTGAAAATTCTTAGAACAAGGCAGCTTAAGTAAAAGTATTCATTACTAATAATTCCTATGCAACTCAGGCTGCCTTCTAGGCTACATCTGTAGTGAATGTGCTGATATAATCTACAATTAGTTTCCACGTCATGTGAATGTCTTAGATCCTATGTATTTCCCAGGAACTCCCTATAGTTAGTTTAACCTATCAGAGGGAACTCAACTTCAATTTAGATTTAGTGGTTTCCAAAATGTAAAATGTGTTCCAGGAAACTCTTTATCATGCACAGTTACTTATCTGAAATTTACAAAAGCTTATAGCTGTAGTCGTCTTTTGCAGTTCAATCATTAGAAGAAAATGGAAAATTAGAGTAACATCTTCTGTGACAAGAAACAAGCAATAAAAATGTAAGAACATATAAAATTAAAACATACCTCTGATCTTTGATTTGCTCTTGCAGCCAGTAGTCTCTGTTGAGCAAGGCCATTCAACAGCTGCTGCAATCCCGGATAAGGTTGATGCTGCATATAAAGCTGCGGCTGATATGGCCTAAATGATGAAGCCGGTTGAGATTGCAGCTGATGATTGTTGGGATGCGGTACCCCAATCCTCAGTGGAGCTGAACTAGAGATTGTAGAGGATGCAGCAATTGCTGGTGGAGGCACATGCCCTTGTGTGCCAATTGATGATCCTCCAGCTCTAGAAGTGGAGGTGTCATTCCACGCCAAATGTTGTCTAAGCATGTTACCCCTCGGACCTCCTGTAGGTAGGCCAGCATTCGAAGAAGATCCAATAAATGGTCCTCCAACTGGCAATGGACTACTTACTGCAGCAGAAGGCTGACCATACCATATTGGTGATAGAGTAAGACCAGCAGAGTTTTGTTGCTCAGAACTTAAATTCCTAGAGTGGTTCTCCCTACCAACTGGAAATAAACTTGAAGCAGCAGATTCTTGACGATTTGCAAGATAGTTGTGAATATCTCTTATCCTGAACCCAGGTGTTGGTAGCAACAGAACTGAACCAGCAGAGTCCTGCTGCTGAACAGTTGAATTCCTAGAGTGATTCTCCCTACCAACTGGAAACGAACTTGAAGCAGCAGATTCTTGACGATTTGCAGGATTTGTGTTCCTGTTAACTGTGTTTCCTACTAAATCAGATAAGTTATAGTTGTTAATATCTCTTATCCTGAACCCAGGTCTTGGTAGCAACAGACCTGGACCATCGACGCGGAGCTGATTTGCTGATGAGGAAGCATTATTCTGTTGAATTGTTTCACGAAAAGGTACAGAACTTGGACCTCCATCTGAAGAAGATTCAGAAGAAGTTACGTGAGAGGCTTTCCTCTTTACGGATGTTCGGCGACCACTTTCGGAGGAACTCGGACTTCCATCCCCCTCACCTGGGTATCCAGCATTGAGGTCCAGGTTCTGAGGGAAACGTGCAAAAACTGAATTTTGCAAATTCCTTTGGCCACTGGACACCTGATTGCTATGATGGATCAAGTTAACATCCAAAGACTGAGCATCGGTGGCTATGGTAACAGTTGGAGCTGATTGCTCTCCCCGTTCAACTCTATCTTCTTCATGTGCAATCTGGTTCTGTCTACTTAAACTCGAACCATGGGAGTTCATCCCATTATGCCTAACATCTTGAGGAAATAAGATGTCTGCGTCACTGGATGCCCTTTGATGGTCAGGTGTGCTCCTCCCAATCGAGTATGACATATTGGCCAAATGTAGTTAACAAGCGACGGGAATATTACTGGAGAACCTTGGTCAAATTCAAGTTACTAAAAGGAAGTAACCAATTAGATTCCTTTATCCTTCAACTAAAGACAATGAGAGAGGATCGAAGAAGGCGCTTGGAAAATTTTGACTCAGATTCTAAATTGCCGCAAAAACTTCTCAGCTGGAGCTGAAATAGATCAAACTGCAAGGGTTTAAGAAACATCAGTTTTGCAGATGAAACCCATCAAAGAAACAAAGAAATGTGAGCAAGGATAATGTGAAGTACCAGCACCACCAATAATAAATGAAAACCCCGAAAAGAAAAACGAGCCAATGACCTACTATTTTCATTTTACACAAGGGTATATTTCCTCAGTACGCTATTTTAGGCAGCAGGCATTTGAACACTTTGTCTAGGTGCTGTATACTCTCTGCGATGACGCTAAACAATCATGTAATAAGCTAGTATTCACATGGTTATTTCTGTACTGAGCACTTCATACAGAGTTATTTTATTTAGTTATTACAGAGTTATTTCCGTACTAAGAGATCATGTACTAAACTAGTTATTCATACAAAGTTTTAGGCAGCAGTGTGTTTGAACACTTCATTTGAACATATTGATTAGTCAGCCAGATAATCACTTACTAAACTAATTATTCATACAGAGTTGTCCTGCACGCCAAATTTAGGTCTGGCATCCGGATTCTACTTGGCCACTGAAAATACCCAAGAACCAGCAAGAAATCTAGTATGCGCGGCAGAAGGGGAGAGGAGTTTTTGGTAAACATGACTATAACAACATGCGTTGTGGCAGATAAAACATAAAACTCTAGAATAAGGTGAAGTGAACCATAGAAACAAAGATTGGATGAAGCTAATTAAATGGGGATGGGACTAAGAAGCTGATGGCGCAGAACAAATAATCAAGTCCATAAATTTTGGATTTTTAAACTCATTACAAATGCCCTTCCTTCTCTTACATTGAGAAGATCGTAATTTTAAAGGATATGTTTGTACATATTTTTCCTATAATACTCATATTCTGTAAGGATAATTAACAAAGAGTAGACATTCCTTGAGGCACACAAACAACGACTTAACAAAAAG
>BEHA01000837.1:786179-806462 GCA_002897215.1 Eschscholzia californica subsp. californica
TACATGTATGCTAGTAGTCAAGAATTAATGATGAATTATGTAATTTTAAGACACTAAAAGTGTGGAAATCTTGTAGATAGGATGCCATAATAACTCTTTTAATATATCATCTTAAAAATTAGTTCCAAAGTTAGAAAAGACGTAGTTTAATCATATTCGATTGAACATCCGTATAGGATCATTTAAGGGTTTCGTTATATGCGTGGGATCGTGTCTCATTACTAGACGTCTCCTCCGTATAGGATCATTTAAGGAGTTCATTATATATGCGTTCTCCATAGACGTAAAAGGAATCTAAGTCGCTAACGAAAAGAAATTGATATCTAATTTTTTTTAAATAATCATTTACAAAAATATATAACAACATTACATAATAACGTGTATAGAATTGACAAAGGGATAGTGATTAATAAATGCAACCAATGCAAAATAATATTCATTCATAAGGAAAAATGACTCGAGAGATATAGATTAACAAGGTGATTTATTAGCAAAAAAGTATTTACATGGATTAATGTTATAAACTTTACATACTCTAAACACATAATCTAGTATGATCGTTAAATGCTTGTTTAGTGGACAACCTGATTGCGGTCCTCATCCTTTTGTTGTAGTCGGTCGGTGAATGCTCTAGATATAGGTTAAGAAGATGTCATTTGGTCAAGGTGGAAATGTGACGTCAGAAGACCTGAATGATAAAGACCAGTCGCTTTAGGGGTCGTAAGTAGTGTTTAGTTATGAATTAACTACGATCGTCGAGACATAACATATGAGTAGCAACTAAATCCTATAAATAGGTTACACACTAAGAGTGTTGGACGTAATCAGATGTCTCAACTGGTAGAATATATGAAGAGAGATATATAAGATAGAGAAGTTCATAGGTCGGGTTGGACTAGGACCCATGGGATTAGGACTTGGGTTGGACCCAAGTTCAACCGAACAAAGTTAAAGCTAGGGGTGAGCAAAAACCGAACCAATCGGCCAAATCAAATCAAGCTGAACCACACCGATCGGTTTTTGGACCGAACCGATCACTGTCTGGCTCGATTCGGCTGAAAAAACGAACAACCTAAATCAGCTTGGTTTGGCTTCGGCTTGGGTTTCTAGAAACCGCCCAAGCCGAACCGACCGAACTCTATGGAAATAGGAAATAATAATTTAACAAAGTTAATAAGGAAAAAAAATTTAAGAAACCTATAATCATGTCTTCCAAGTCTACAGTCTGTCCTCCTTTCTAGTTGTTGTTGCCTTCGTCAACCACAACATATTCAACTTGATTGAAAGGTTTTTAGAGGTAAGTTTTCACTAATTTTCTATGTACCACAACTCATTCTTAGCTAGTAACTTACAAATATAGACTTTGCATTCACACTTCTACTTCTTTTTTTGTTTTTAATTGGGGAAAAGTAATTTTTATTTTTTATTTTCGGTATATGTAAATGGTGGAAAAGTACGATGAACTCTTAATTTTTATTTTCCGTATATGCAATGAAATGAATAACATTAGTTTACCATTTTCTCTAAATTGTGTTCAGTTAAATCGATCGACCGAACTCAATCAAGCCGAACCAAACCGAGCCGAGCTATGTCGGCCGGCCGAATATTAGTTTGACTTCAGTCGCCGATTTAGTCTAACCGCCACCTATTGGTTCGGCTTCGACTCGAACCAAAACCGGAAAAAAACCGACCGCTGCTCACCCCAAGTTAAAGCGTATTGGCCAACCAGGACATGCTAGGGGTGAATATCGTTGGATAACCGACTTTTTGGGCCAATCTAAAGTCCAAACCGAAGGGTTCGATTTTTTCAAATCTAAATCCGAACTAATCCACTCATGGTTTGGTTCGGTTACCGATCTGAACTATGCATGAACGGTTTGGATCGGTTGGATAACCGAATCACCTGTGTCATAACCAAAATTTCGCACTTTCGACTTAAATATATGGAACTAACTTAACTATTGAATTAAGCTACAATTATCAGCGCCATTTACTTTCTGTTACACATGCATTAAACTACAATATCAACAAACATGGAACAAACTTAACTATTAAACCACACCCATCCATCATATTATTTATATATATAATATATAAAAAATAACAATAAATAGTTTGGTTCGGTTTGTTCGGTTATCCGTCAACCAAATACATAAACCGATCAAACCACTCGGTTTTGTCATTTTAACATCCGAATCAATCCGGCTCTCTATTGGATCGGTCCCCAAACCGTCGAAATCCGTTTGGATCGGTTGGTTCGGATAGTAAATGAACACCCCTAGGACATGCCACCAACGATACAATCCAACCAGAACAGGTAAAGGACGCGACCCTTGGCTCTCGATCATATCCCATCTAACTTAAAGAAGTCGGCTGAGCCGAGCCCCGCCAGCTATAGAAAGTTTGGCAAAATGACTTACCATAGTAAGGAAAGGCGGTCAGTCATTAGAGTTTGTCTAAAGTTTTGAATTCGCTATTATTCTCCTCGTACCTCTACGTACTCTCCCCTAGGGGTGAGCAAAAACCGAACCAATCGGCCAAACCAAACCAAGCCGAACCACACCGATCTATTGTTCGGCTGAACCGATCACCGTCCGACTCGGTTCGGCAGAAAAATCGAACAACACAAATCGGCTTGGTTTGGCCTCGGCTTGGGTTTCTATAAACCGCCCAAACCGAACTGATCGAACTCTATGGAGAGGAAAAAATAAATTTGTAAAGTTAATAAGGAAAAAAATTAGGAAAACCATAATCAATACTTCCAAGTCTACCGTTTGTCCTCCTTCTTAGTTGTTGTTGTTGTCGGCTTCATCAACCACAACCTATTCAACTTGATTGAAAGGTTTTTCGAGGTAAGTCTTCACTAATTTTCTATGTACCAGAACTCATTCTTAGTTAGTAACTTAAAAGTATAGATTTTGTATTCGCACTTCTACTTATTTTTTGTTTGTAATGGTGAAAAAGTACGATGAATTTTTTATTTTTATTTTCGGTATATGTAATGGTGGAAAAGTACGATGGACTCTTCATTTTTATTTTTCGTATATGCAATGAAATGAATAACATTGGTTTACCATTTTCTCTAAATTGTGTCCGGTTAAACGGATCAACCGAACTCAACCGAGTCGAACCAAACCGAACCGAATCATGTCGGTCGGTCGGCCGAATGATCGGCTCGACTTCGGTCGACGATTAAGTAAAACCGCCACTTATCGGCTCAACTTCGGCTCGAACCAAAACCGAAAAAAAAACGATCGTTGCTCACCCTTACTCTCCCCGTCCCATTTCTCTGGAGATTTTGAGTTCTCTCTCTATTTCTACTTTTAGTACTTTGTATCTAATTAAAGATATATTCTTCCATCCGTAAAGCTTCTCAAAGATATTTCGAGCATTTCATGGATTTGGAAAATCTCTCTAGAGCCTACACATTACTCTAAAGTTGAGATTATTGATACCAAATGAGGGGTTCAACTCGCACATAGTTAATTTTAGCTAATTAATTGGTGATCATGATCGTGCGGTTTGAGCATGTTTGTCTTACGTAAAGGAGCTACAATTAAACTTTGAGTCTTTATTGGAGTTATCAAATCTCCAACTTGCGGATTTTTATTTTAAATAACATACTAAAGAAAGCTATTCGAGGTATATATTTCAACAAACTCTAAGTTAATTAAAATAATTAAGATTTGTACATCCCATCCTAAGTAGTTAATATTGGACGTTAAACCTCTGAAATTCCACCAATGGTATTAGACTACACCAAAATGCAACAATGACACGAGCACCTCTTACACAAGGTAGATTTGATTAAAAAGTTTTGATTTATCATTAAGAGTATTGAAAATTAAAAGAACATAATAGGAATCTTGATCTTGTCCCATTAGATTTGAGAAATCTACCACGAAGATTTAACTATTGTTTGTTCGAAAATGAGATAAAACTAACTAGGGAAATGTTAAAATCACAAACCTGTGTTAGTACTTGTGTTATATGTTCTTATACGAACCACCCTCACCCACTCTAACAACACAAGCTATGTCATACGTCGACGATGAACAATACCATACATATTGTATTGGAAAAATAGTAATAACTATATAATAAACAATCTATATCATACGTCGACGGTCAACATATTTTTCTAGGCAAACACTTTATTATTATTTTTTGCACCAACTACCACAATACATCTTCAACAAAAAAAACTACCACAATACACTTTCAACAAAAAAACTACCATTGTACAATATTAAATTACCATACCACAGGCAGTGGTATTGTTGAATCAAGTTTGAGTTATTGATTATTGGTCAAATACAATAGTTTGACATATTCTTGTTTTGGTCTTCACACACTTGTATCATGCTCCAATCTTTCTCTTCCCTAGTAAGCTTTCTATGTAGGACCAAATTAAACAAGAAACACTCATACTAAGCAATGTGTATTAGTCCCACATAGAAAGATTATAGGTATTGAAGATATTTGAACTTCTATAAGTACCATCTAGGATCTCTAACATTCTCAACTGACTTATTTGATGACATGGCATAAGCACAATGCCTCAACATCGGCATACTACCAAATCTCGTCTTTGTGGTCGGTACTAATTCCTAGTCTTGCGCCTCAAGCATCCTTAACATTAAACCATTAAACCAAACAAAGGCTAATTCCTAGTCCCTAGTAAAACAAAATAATGATATTAGACTATTGGATATAAATTATTACTTATTATTGTACTAAATTTAAAACTCATTTATCACCACAAAGGAATTTCAGCACAACATAGCCAATGCTGAATGCAAGAAGCCTATATATAAAGCTCATAATTCTCCTCAACTTTGTTCCTTTTCTATGTGGGACTAAACAAAAAGAATGAAAACTCATTGTTGATAAAAAGTATAGTACCACATTGTCCACTTGTGAAGAATTAAAGAACCTTAAGCTTCTATAAGTATGTTCAACACTTCATCTACAACCTATCCAAGTCATATATTGTGCCTTGTGATAATGGGCTCAAGCCTAGTGTAAGTTCCATCTCTCAAATCCCTCACTATTGCGTCAAAGACACGGGAGCAAGGCTCTTTAAGGCCAAATGATTTTACCCCTTGGATAAATTTAAAACATAGTCTTTATATGTTTTAAAGACCTTGGCCGTTGGATCTTAAGATCCCGCGGGTTGTAATCGGGTGATCATCGGGCTCGGATATCGGGCTCGGGTGTTGGGCGAGTTTATCGGGCCGGGACTCGGAATTGAGTCCTTGTTCGAGTCCCGGCCCTATAAGCCCGAGCTATCGGGACGGGTAAGCCCGGCTCGGGTTGGCTTCGGTCATCGGTCTCTCACGGTTCGGGCCGAACGGGCCGGATCGCGGGGTTTCAGACCGTTTTCCCAGCCCTACACAGGACCGTGTTTGAGGGGGGGGGGGGGGGGGGGGGGCAGGGAGTCCACCCTCGGCCCCCCACCAAACATGGGCCCAATCTTAAATTTCTGAGTAAGTGCTCTTAATACTAAGATCATGTACTTGTATCGTATATGACTTAGCGGATAAACGTATGTCCTGCGTCATGGGTTCAACCAGTGGCAGATTTATGAAGGGTCCAGGGGAGTCTATAGACCCCCCTCAACTTTTTCGATTTAGTATACGATATTTGATTAAAAAAACGAAAAAAAACATCTTAACAGTTAGGTAGTTGTAGGTTCCTACTAATAACAATAATCTTAGTTAGCTCAACGGTTAAAAGGTTGTTTTACCACTCTAGTGGTCGAGGGTTTGAGACCGCGCATACACCTTTATATCTTTTATTATTCCGTTGGAACTCTGAGGCGAGCACATAGAGTATTCCGTCCATAACCTTAACATAACTTGAAACTTGACAGATTGGTTAGAACTCAAGGCAATTTTAGGAGGGGCCAAGAAGGTCGTGGGTTCAAATCCCACAACTTCTTTTTGTGGTGTTAGTTTAGGTTTTTAGAATTTCTAAAATTGGTCGAATTTTCCTAACTAATTTTAGTATTTTTTAATGTACTTTGAACTGAATTTCAAACAAATTTTTTAGACCCCCCTCAAAGTAAATCCTGGATACGCCACTGGGTTCGACTACCGTGAACAACACTATTTTTTATATTCTTAGGGTGGTTCTGTAAGCGCTCCTACTTATTGTTGTTGGCACCCTTTAGAATTCCACAAATTTTTTTTTGAATTGTTCAGCGTGTGCCTCCAACCCTTGACCTCTAAGGTGGAAAATTATACCTCTTACGACACCAACCAAGGGTTGTTGGTAGAAGAAAATTCCCCAAGTTTTTAATGTATTCAATGAGATTTCAAATATTCTGGGTTTCACGGTTTTAGGGATAATTCAACCTTGTTTTTTAAACTAGTACAAATGAAATTAGACTTCGTGAGTATGAATGTCTCTCTTATTTATAAATTTTTTGTACCGAAGCATTTATATAGTTTTCAGTTTTATGTTAGCCAATTCTGACATGGAATCTTAGGTGTACATGTATCTATTATCGTCTCTAACATTTATTATGTTCTCTTTGATCTTCTAAGAGTCTAATTACTTAGTTGTTATATAGCTGACATATCAAAGAAACCTTACTAGAAAATTATTTGAAGCTATCACTAGAAACTTCATACTACGAGTTTGGTTTCGTGAACAATTTAATGTGATCTATTATTCACTAAACAACTTAAAAATATATAGTGTATAACTAACGTTAAAACATTTTGTCAACATTTTAAGTGTATATTGATTACTTTATTTTCATTTTGGTTAGCGTGGAAAAGTCATTGATTTTTTCTGATTTAATTTAATTGCCTCCACTTTAGGCGCCCTACCTATTGGGAGTCGAAAGTAGCACACCAGACTACCAGAGCGATCAGAGCAACATTTCAAGGCACCCAAAGCAATCTTCCATGTAAATTACATTTCTTTGCCTGTTTTCACTAGAAATTCATTCTTCTCCCAATTTCTCAACCCCTCAATCTCTCAGTTCTTTACGTCTCAATTTCTCAATCCTTAATGTCTCAATCTCTCAAGCCCTAAATTTTTGAAAGGTCACAAAATCTCAAGTCCTCTAAATCAATCTCTTAATTCAATCATCTAAATGTTTGATGTTTTTTAAATTTCAATTACACCAATATTAACTAGTTTCATAATCTGTTATGGTATCGGAGCTTAGAAAGCTCTAACGAGTATAGTTCGATCCTATCTCGCTTTCGCTTAACCGATTGCAGTAGCCGATTCAATGACCACCGTTCGCCAGAATCGATATTTTTTAATTTCAGTTACATCAATATTAGTATCAAGTTTTTTTCCTCGTAATCTCATCATATTTTGTTTAACGTAACCATAACTTGTTCATCATCTTCGTCAGTTGATTCAAGAAGCAGTCATTGTGAAAGGATTAATTAGCCTTTCAATGATGTTCAAGACTAATGATCGATCAAAGACAAGAAGAAGAAGCAAACCGAAATGTGTTTAGAGAATAGAAGTTCTCTGTGTATTTCATTGATTGTATAGGTGGGTATTTATAGATACATGATTAGGGTTATCTAGTTTAGTTGTTACACATGAAATATACATAAAATCATAACAAACCATAACAGCTTGGACTAATTCAAACTAATTCAAATTGGATTCTTCATGATCTTCTCTTGATCTTCTCGGCTGGGACATGGTGATGTGGCCGTGTGGTGTGTGTGTCCCGTAATACTCCCCCTCAAGTTGGAGCAGGAATAGTAATGATGCCCAACTTGCCAAGTATCCGTTGAAAAACGTCAGCACCAAGTGGTTTGGTAAAGATGTCTGCAAGTTGATCTGTTGTGCGTATAAAATGAGGGGAAATGACATTTGTCTTGATCTTCTCACGAACGAAGTGGCAATCGATCTCAATGTGTTTAGTCCGTTCGTGAAAGACTGGATTATCAGCAATATGTAGGGCAGCTCGATTATCACAATAGACAGACATTGGAGCGGAATGATTAATTCCTAAATCTCGGAGTAGATATTTTAACCATTGTAATTCACAGGTAAGATTGGCGAGGGCGCGATATTCTGCCTCGGCGGAAGATTTGGCAACCGTCTGTTGCTTCTTTGACTTCCAAGACAGAGGGCTTGAACCGAGCATGGTGAAGTAGCCGGTGGTGGAACGTCTGGTGGTAGGACAACCTGCCCAGTCAGAATCGCAATATCCAGAGATGTGCAGAGAACTGTTAGCGGATAAAAAAATTCCATGGCCTATGGTGCCTTTCAGGTAACGGAGGATGCGATGGGCTGCATCAAGATGAGTAGCTGTAGGAGTTTGTAGAAACTGACTGAGATTGTTTACTGCAAAACTAATGTCTGGCCGTGTGACAGTGAGGTATAGTAAACGACCAATTAAGCGACGATAGATGGACGGGTCAGATAAAGGTTCACCATCAGTGGGACTGAGGCGAAGTTTCTGTTCCATCGGAAAAGATGAGGGGCGACAAGCAGTTAAACCTGAATCTTTGATGATGTCGAGAGCATATTTTCTTTGACATAGAAAGATTCCTTGAGAGGAACGTGAAACTTCAATACCAAGGAAGTATTGTAGACGACCTAAGTCTTTAAGAGAGAAAGTGTGATCGAGAAATAGTTTGAGGTTGGAGATAGCTGAATCATCAGTGCCAGTGATGATGATGTCATCGACATATACAAGTACATAGAGAGAGGAAGATTTGGTGTGAAGCGTAAAAAGAGAATAATCAGAACAAGATTGACTAAATCCTCTGTTAATGAGAACGGAGGAAAATTTCGAAAACCACTGACGGGAAGCCTGTTTGAGACCATATAGTGATTTTTGAAGGCGACAAACTTTGGACTCCCCTGGTGCAGAGAATCCCGGGGGAAGTTTCATGAAAACTTCTTCATCAAGGTCACCTTGGAGAAAGGCGTTATTGACGTCGAGTTGATGAAGAGACCATCCTTTAATGGAAGCAAGAGAGAGAAGGACTCGAACTGTGACTAATTTCGCAACTGGAGCGAATGTATCGTGAAAATCGAGTCCCTCAATTTGGGTATAACCCTTTGCAACTAGACGGGCCTTGTAACGTTCAATGGAACCGTCAGAACGAAACTTGGTCTTAAAAATCCATTTGCAGCCAATGGGACGTTTACCAGGTGGTAAATCAACCACGGTCCATGTATTGTTTGATTCCAAAGCCATGATTTCTTTGGACATAGCGGCACGCCAGTGAGCAGACTTAACTGCTTGAGAATATGAAGAAGGTTCAGATGTATGAAGCACAGAGTTTAAAAAAACTTGATGAGGGGCAGAAAAAGCGTTGATGGAAAAATAATTTGTGAGAGGGTAGAGAACGGGAGAAGTATTCGAATCATTTGTACTAGTACAAATGTAGTCATTAAGATGAGATGGGCGGCGGCGATTACGATGAGGCCTGGTAGACGGATTATCGTCCGACACAGGTAAAGGCCGTGTGGAAGCTGGTGTGTCCATAGTCAGGGAGCGAGTGGATGAGTTGCTAGGTGCAGGAGTAGGAGATGGAGTGTCAATATAACTCTCACGGTCAGAAGTATTGGACCGAAATGAGGTGCCTGGAAGATTTTCAGGGAAAAGGGGGTCTGGCCGAGATGAGGTGTCCGTAAGATTTTCATGGACAGTGGTGTCTGGCCGAGATGGAGTGCCCGTAAGATTCTCGGTACTAGACAGATTAGTAGGAGGGCGAAGGGTGCCTGCAGACGTGGTCGTGTGTGGGACAGTAGCCGAACCTTTGTTGGAAATGGATGGATAATCGAAAGCAATATTGTCAGTGATGGTGACGAATGGACGATATAAAGGAGAATCGAAATTATGTGAGGAAGGTGTGATGAACTTATCTTCATGAAACAAAACATCACGAGAAGTGATGATTTTGTGAGAAGAAGTGTCATATATGCGGTACCCTTTTTGACCATTCGGGTACCCAACGAAGATGCCCATGGTAGCACGGGGATCGAGTTTCGTTTTTATTTGAGAAATGGGACGACGAACATAGCATATACATCCGAAAACTCTTAAGTGAGTGAGGTCGGGTGGAGATCCGATTAATTTTTCATGAGGTGAGATTCCTTGTAAAACCGGAGTGGGAAGTTTGTTGATTAAGTAAACCGCCGTTAATACACATTCACCCCAAAATGAAATGGGTAGACGGGCTTGTAGACGAAGTGATCGGGCTACCTCTAAAATGTGACGGTGTTTCCTTTCAACGACTCCGTTTTGTTGAGGAGTGTAAGGACAACTTGTTTGATGTGAGATTCCTTTTGATTGGAACCAATGTTGGAGTTCTTTATTTAAGAACTTTGTTCCATTGTCGGAACGAAATGTTTGGATTTGTGGAACGGAGATGGTACCTTGTCCGGTTTTTAAGTGTGAAATTGTTGTTTGAAATTGAGTCATTACATAATTGTAAAAATTGATGATATGTTTTGTAGTATCTGACTTCTTTGACAAAAGAAAAATCCAAGTGGTACGGGAAAAATCGTCGACTATTGTAAGAAAATAACGACAACCGGATTTAGACGGAATGGAAAACGGTCCCCATAGATCAACGTGGAGAAGTTGAAAAGGACGGGTGGAAGTGGAAGTACTAGAAGGAAACGGTAAGCGCGTTTGTTTTGATAATGGACAAATATCGCATGGCGTTTTATTAATAACAATAGATTTCATACATGAAATTTTCGAAATAAAATACTTGAATCTAGAAATGGATGGGTGGCCTAATCGCCAATGCCATAAACTAAATGATTCATTATTATTCAATCTAGAACAAAAAGGAACGGAAGAACAAATTGCCGGGTCCATGCGAAGGAAATAGAGTCCATCTTCGAGTTCACCAAGTCCAATCGTTGTCCTCGTTATGGGGTCCTGAAAAAGACAAGAGCCAGAATCAAAGATTACTAAACATTGAAGTGATTTAGTAATGACGGATACGGAGATAAGATTTATTCTAAAATCGGGGATGTGTAAAACATCATGGATAGAAAATGATTTAGTAAAATAAATAGATCCTATGTGGAGTACCCGAATACGTGACCCATCGGGTAATCTCACATAATAATTGGGTGGAGCAACTCTAAATGAAGAAAATCGTGAGAGGGAGCAGCATATATGTTTTGCTGCTCCTGAATCGATAATCCATGGTGGAGTCGAAGAAGATGTACCTGTTAAGTGGGTGTCGGCAGCATGGTTGATGGAGACGGAGGTGCCTGTAGAGGGTGGCTGCTGGTCCAGAAGGTGAATAAGACCTTGGTACTGTTCCTGGGTAAGAGTTGTTGCTGCTGGAAGCACCTCCATGTTATTAGGGGGTGCCGATATAGTTACAGCCATTGGAAGGGATCTTGACCGTGGACGAGTTTGAGAGTGGTTGGATGGTGGAAAACCATGCAATTGATAACATGTTGCCTTCACGTGTCCATGGTTTTTGCAATACTCACAATAGGGACGTGGTCGTTTCTGTCGTGGTCGGTCTCCACGATCTGACCGAGAGTTGTCACGATGTGTGACTGCTAGAGCCGCAGCCTCGGAACCAATGTTGGAGTCAGCCATTATACTTTGCTGTACCTCCTCTTGTTTGACAAGAGAATGGATACGTAAAATCGACGGGAACGGGTCCATGAGGAGGATTTGGCTTCTAATGGCCGAGAATCGGTCATGGAGGCCTTGCAAAAATTCCATTGCTCGCTCTTGGTTTGTACGGTCAATGAGTGACTTACCGTGACCACAAATGCAGGAGTCTACAACCATGAGGGATTGTAGTTCGTCTTGAAGCGACTTAAGGCTAGTGAAATAGGACGAAACATCTAACCCATCTTGTTTGAGAGACGAAATGGCTCGTTTCAGTTGGTAAATCTTCGGAGCGTTGGTTTGGAAAAACCTGTCATGAAGATTACGCCAAATGTCCGAAGCATTGTCATCATAAAGTATTGAAGATCGGATATCCGGAGCGACGGAGTTGATGATCCAACTACCAACGAGGTCGTTACACCTCTCCCAAGAATGGATTTCGGATGGAGTAGATGGTTTAGGAATCGAACCATCGACGAATCCAAGCTTGTCCTTGGCACGAAGAGCCATTTTCATGGCTCTTGCCCAAGAAGCATAGTTGTCCCCTGATAAGAGAGGAGTAATGAGGACTGTTGATGGTGAGTCCGAGTGATGAATGTCGAACACAGGGGATACCCGTGGTGGTGAATCGGGTGTGTAGTCCGATGAATGGTCAGGAGAAGCCATGAGAAAAAAAAATCAAAAAAATTCAAATGTGATATGAAAGGAGGGAAAGTTAAAGGATCGAAATGCTCTGATACCATGTGAAA
Source organism: Eschscholzia californica subsp. californica (assembly GCA_002897215.1). Lineage (NCBI taxonomy): Eukaryota > Viridiplantae > Streptophyta > Magnoliopsida > Ranunculales > Papaveraceae > Eschscholzia > Eschscholzia californica. Next base: position 798,519 of record BEHA01000837.1, read on the forward strand.
GGATTAATTAGCCTTTCAATGATGTTCAAGACTAATGATCGATCAAAGACAAGAAGAAGAAGCAAACCGAAATGTGTTTAGAGAATAGAAGTTCTCTGTGTATTTCATTGATTGTATAGGTGGGTATTTATAGATACATGATTAGGGTTATCTAGTTTAGTTGTTACACATGAAATATACATAAAATCATAACAAACCATAACAGCTTGGACTAATTCAAACTAATTCAAATTGGATTCTTCATGATCTTCTCTTGATCTTCTCGGCTGGGACATGGTGATGTGGTCGTGTGGTGTGTGTGTCCCGTAATAGTCATTATTGACTCTCTAACATTTGTGGAGTTTCCTATTGATTGTAATTTCCTACTCCCAGGCAAAGTGGTTCCTTCAATTGGTCCATACTTAGTGGCTAATGGTTAATGCTTGTTGATATCAATCTTTTTTTTTTTGTTTGAAAAACCAAACATCTAAAGGTTACTTGTCATATTTTGTAGTTTCTTAAGTTTTTGTAAAGTTATCGGATTACACTAAAGGTGATTTCATATTGTTTACTGATTTCATCTTTTGGTTCATTGATACTAATTTAACTTTTGATCGAAAGTTCTACGTATATGAAAAAGAACTAATCCTCTATATTAACATTATAATCATCCATGAACACGCGCCATCTAGGATAAAAGAAAACAAAGAAAAAATAAGAATTGATTGATGTTTCATAAGCTAAATGGTGAATTAAATTAGTCAAACTATGTAATGTGTGAAAACATAAGAATCGATTGATGTTTCATCAGCTAAACTTTGTTACTAGATACTAGTATTAAGTTGGCGGTCAGTCCGAACCGGAAGTTCCCAATATTCAACAAACACAAAGAATGGACCAGTCAAAAGGAGATAATGGTCAAAGAAATTCGTAATTTTGAGTGATGGACTAATTGAATGGACAACTATTTTATGTGGACAACTAGAAAAATTAAACTTTTTATATGGACAATAATTTTTAAGGGGACATCACACTATGATTTTTCTGTTCTATAAGAATTAGAAATTTTATTTTAAGTCCTCCCTCTTCTCTTCCATAAACCCTAAACTTTATTCTACTTCTTCTTCTTCATCACCCATAAATTTATAAAAAAATGAGCGTTTGGTCCAAATTTTTGGGGGGAAATGGGCGTTTTGTCCCTTCTCAGCCAAATATGCATTTCCAGTCCAAAGAGGGAAGACAGCTCACACTTTTCTGTGACAGCTCACACTTATTTGTGACAGATTTTTAAAAATCCCTCTATTACCCTTCCTCTTACTTCCTGACGCCTTTGTCAGCTGATGGAGAGGGAACAATTAATACCATTTAATGAGGGATGGAGATTTGACGTTAATTGTTCCAAAAATCTCTCTAAACTCTGGCAATCACACCTAAATATCTCCAAATCTCCTTATTTTGTGCTTATTTCTCTCTCTAAATCCTTCTCAAAACCGTTTCATCTCTCTCTATTTCATTCAAAGTTCAAATTTTCAGCCAAATTTTCAGCTAAAATTTGAAAGCCCGCCCATAAGTTAGAAAGATTGAGTCTGAGAAGCTTATTTATACCGAGATTTTGGTCATTATCTTCCCAACCTCTGCTCTTCCTCTGACTTTGTTTTCTTCTTTCAGGTGAAACTTTCTTATTTGTTATTCCTTTGTCTTCAATGCTTCTGATTTTTGTCTTCAATGCTATCCTAAATATTTCACCCGAAACCAATGAGACCATGATCTTCTTTGTCTTCAATGCTATCCTAAATATTTCACCTGAATATTTCTGACTTTCATGGCTAAGAAACTTAATTTAATGCTCTCCTAAACAATTACCTTCAAGGTTTCACCCTGAATGTTTCTGTTTTTTTTTCAAACGCTCTTATATTCCAGGTTTATTTGTTGGCGTTACATAATGGATGGCCTTGAAGAAATAACCAACCTGTCAAACACAGGTTCATTCACGTATGGAAGTAAATTTATATTGTTATGTAAAAACTGAATCCTTGTTGATAACAAGATTCGTATTCTCATTTTCTTTTCTGTTTTCCTTTCAGTCAAATGCTTTTGAACGTTGGATCAACCGGTCCTCTCTGGTGAATGGGTGTTTATGTTACTTTCTTTAATACTTCTCTTTTGCTTTTACATCGATTACCTGAATGAATGTTTACTTGAACTACTCAGGGTGGAGCGTGACTTTTTTTGTTCTACCCCTCTTCCTGTAGCTGTAGCACACGCTAGATATGCTCAACAGGAACGACAGCGGTAGTCTACTTTAATACTCCTCATATTTCATAATAATTCATAGTAAACTCATTGATTTCCATTGTACAATCTGGTTTCCTATGAAGTAGTAATTACCTTATTTAGATAAGGGCGTAAATTGTCTTATTTACAGTTAACTCTTTGATTTTCAGTAAACCAACTGGTTTCTAGTAAACAAGATGATTTTCTGTCAACTACATAGTTCTCTAACCATATACCTGTGTAAGCTGTGTTTGTTTTAGTAAAGTCGATGTTTCCCGTAAAACTAGTCTGTTTCGAGTAAACTACCTGATGCACTAACATATATGTTCCTGTAAAATAAACTCAGTTTCCTGTAAAATAAGAATTACCCTATTCATATATGTTCGTAGTCTTGTTTACAATAAACTCATTGGTTTCCGGTGCACTAACAGGTTTCTGGAACCAGAAAGATTTTATGTGAACTAGATTCTCTGGCTATTGACAATTGTTATGTTTCATGCAGTTTCCCACAAGATTTTATATCTCCCTCTTCAACAACTCATGCTGAGGCATCTACTGCGCTCGTTAGGAGTGAACCTCTACGATCAAATAGTTGGCCAGAAGTTTTTACATCCATTGGGCAGGAATTTCCCGGAGGTGCTCCTGCGTTTCGACAAGCTCTTAGTCGATATTCCATAAAACATGGATACAATTATAAATTCCTTAAGAATGATCTATCCCGGATAACTTGTATATGCAAAACCCCCAGCTGTGGTTGGACCATTCATGTTGTTGCTCCTCTAAAGTCCCGTTCCATGTTTGTTCTTAAAGCTTTCAACCCTGTCCATACGTGTGATGATTTTGTATTGTCTACTCGTAAGCCTAGGCTGTCTACAGAAGCTGTCAGCCAGTTAATAGCTGATGACATCCGAGAGAATCCTACAAAGAGTACGAAAGACATTATAACATCATTTAAAAAGGATTATGGTATAGCTCTTAGCTACTACTATTCATATAAAGCTCGGAATGCTGCTATTTCTTTAACATATGGTGAAGAAGAGGATTCATATGCGAAGCTCCAGTGGTATGTGGATGCACTATCTCGATCTAACCCAAATAGTCATATTGATCTTCAAGTCGATCCAGTTTCTCGTCGTTTTGTTAGAATTTTTATTGCTCTTGGAGCGAATATCGAAGGCTACAAGCACTGCCGACCGTTAATATTTGTTGATGGTACCTTTGCCAAAACCAAATACAATGGATGCATACTTGCAGCGGTAGCAAAGAATGGAAACGATGGTACGTACGGCCTAGTATAGTTTTCAGAAAATTACCTGATTTTCTGACCACTAGTTGATTTTCTGACCACTACCTGATTTTCTGACCACTACCTGATTTTCTGACCACTACCCAGTTTTTTGTAAACTTTCTGGTAAGAAAATAAAATAAATGTTTGTTGCCTCTGCTGATTCATTACTGATTCATTGCAGGATTGTTTGTTGTTGCCTACGCTGTTGTTGATGTAGAGAACGATCCAAACTGGACATGGTTTTTCTGCAATTTGGGACGAGTTGTCGCTAGTAGTCCAGAGTTGACGTTTATGTCTGATCGGCACCATGGTATTATAAATGCAGTTTCCAACATATTCCCAGAGGCCCACCATTCATATTGTGTATGGCATTTACGCAACAATATGAATTTACGTGTCAAAAATGGTGCCAAGAAGTCTGACTACTTCCAGTCACTAATATTTAAAGCTGCTCGGGCGCTAACTGTTCCAGACTTTCAAAAGTACACTACTGAACTTGTTGTCATGGGCGGCAATGGAGTGCAGTCATTTTTGTACTCTGTCAATCCTAAAAACTGGGCCGATGTATATTTTCCAGGTAATAGGTATGGTTTGATTTGTTCTTCTCTATCGGAGTCTTTCAATTCTTGGGTAAAGGACGAGAGAGTACTTCCCATTTCGGTCATGCTCGATATGTTGCGGGTAAAAATAATGAACATGATGAACGATCGAAGGATTGAATCGGCCTCCTGGAACTCATTCCTATGCCCAAAAGTCAATGAGACAATGAAGTCCAGATTTAATGTTGCCTGCAGTTGGAAATGTCTTCAGTCTTCTGAATTCAAATATGAAGTTATGTCGAACCCCAGCCACTCCGTTGATCTTGCTAATCTGACTTGCTCATGTCGTAAGTGGCAAGTTCAAGGTATTCCATGTGAACATGCTATCTTGTATATTAAAGTGCATGGAGGTGATTCCTCAAAGTTTTTTGATCCTGCTGTCACAACGGATGCTTATTGTAAGACCTACAGTCTTTCAATCAACCCTGTCCCTACTTTTGATGCACCAAAGTCTTTCGATAAAGCCAACATGATACTTCCTCCCTTAACCAAGAAGCGTCCCGGGAGACCGCGAACTGTTAGGATTGAAAGTGCCGGGAACTTTCGGAAAAGACAGAGGGTATGTGGTCGATGTAAACAACTTTGTTATCACAACAGTGCTTCGTGCAACCAACCTATTTAGTGGTTGTAAATGTTCTTCATTTGAGCTGGGGAAGAGTGTGCACCGGGCATTCTACAATTTTGAATAGCTTCTACAGTGTTGAAGTTTTTCAGATTATGAAGAGAGTCTGTGTTTTTTGTTAACATTCTGATGTTCTTTTTTTGTGTAACTTATGTGCCACATAAGTTAGTAAATTTAGTAATGTGTTGGGCATTGAACTGTTTCCTGGAATTTTGTAAATGTACTGTCTCTATGTCTCTAGGTTTCCTTCATTGTTTCTAGTGAATCTGGTAAATGTACTAAAGTGAAACTTGTAAATGTACTGTCTCTCTGTTTTGAGTTTCCAATCTATGCCTATGTTTTTGTTAACATTTTGCTCTCCCTTTCTTGTGTAAATAATGTGTCATATAAGTTAGTTATTTAGTTCCACCAACCTATGTTTTTTAGGATTCTATCTTGTTTCCAGTAAATTTATAAATGTGTTGGACATTGAACTGTTTCCTGAAATTTTGTAAATGTACTGTCTCTATGTTTCCATCTACAACCTATGCCAGTGAATCTGGTAATGTGTTGGACATTGAACATTATTTGTGTACTAAAGTGAAGCTTGTAAATTTACTGTTTCTATGTTCTGAGTTTCCAATTTATGTTTAAAGTAAATTTAGTAGTGTATTGGACATTGAATTGTTTCCGAGAATATGTTGTAGCTAGACACTTTTGAACTTCGATTAATGAACTTAACAAAATATACATCCAAATATGTCAATGTTCTAAGTGACAAACCATTAATATTTCAAACACCATATAATCCGTTCCTAATTAAACTTAACAAAACAACACATAAACTTTTAGATATTTAAATTTTTAGTTTTCTTCTACAATACTCCTCCTCCATCCGTCCTTTGACTCCTCCAAAATTTGGTAGGTTACTTCTGCCCTCTTTCTCCTTGCTCTGTCTTCATATTGTTCCTTTTGCGAGCACTTTGGCGGGTAATTATGCTTGATGCTTTCGAGAAATATATCTTCCATCTTTATCATTACGTATAGACCGCAATCAGGACTGTTTGTTTTTAAAATTTGAGGAACACACAGTTAGTCTCATGTACGGAATAACATAGTACTGTAATGGTCCAAAATCTGGGCTCACCTGTCCCCTTGTTGGGGGCATTCAACATCTTTAATGAATGGGATTTTTGAGGCAATTTTTTTCCTTCCGTACTTCATCTTTATCATCTTTGCTGCCAGGATTTCTGCTAATTCTTTTGCATTGTAGTTACATCTGTTTCCCAGGTCGATGTCACGAAGTAAGGAGTTGAAGTGCGTCCATTCGTTCTCCTCAAAATCATACACCAACAAAGTCCAGTGATGGCCCTCCAAAGAGTCATCAGTGGATGCTGAATTAAGTGGAACACACAACATTGATGTATGATCTTTGATGAAGTGTTGCTTAATCCGATCATCTAAATTAGCTTTGATTGTTCTTTCACTGCGCTTCTGCCTTATCATTGTCTGCATTGTGTCATTTTTAGTTTACTATTGAATTCACAAAATCCTCTTTAAATTTATTATAGTAATGGCTAAGAAACTTACAGATAGCAACGATGATAGGAATAGCACTTCACGGTCGATGTTCGAATCTGCCCACATTAAGCTGTCTGCAAACCAATCAATTATTTGAGAGTCACAGCCTCTATTCATCATCAGCTCGTCTAAATCTTTTGCTGTTAGGCAGTGATGCTGTTCCTTGTTCCAGACATCGAGGCTGTGCAAGACAAAGTACAATTCATCAGTCACTCAGAATAATTAACTAGAAACTGGCTAGTTTACTAACCACAAACCAGTTTACCCGGAACCTTCCTGTGTTCCAGACACACACTAATTTTCTGTCTGAAAAAAAAAATTATGAACCAAATAAATTATGAAGCAATAGATAATACCTTGTCCATCCACTTTTCATGAACTCTTCCATCAATGGTTTTTCATTCTCTTTCACATATGGCCATATCCCCCCTATTCTCCAGTTACTCAATTTCACACGGGGTTCTTTCTTCAGTGTAATCATCTCCAAATCAATAACCTGCACTTCACATGTCCCTTTTTCTGTTCTCCTCCTCACCCTTGGATTATTCTTAATCCTCTTCACAAGTGATGTTGGTACTGGCGAAGACCCTTTCCCTTTTTTGGATGCTACTCTTTTGAGAGGGCTTACATGGGGTGATTGATATTGTTCCATGTTTGCGGACACTTCTTCCACTGATTGTCTTCCCATTTCAGCGATATAGTCGAAATTTTGGGCCTTGGGTGTACACTCTTCATCTTCTTCAATCTGCACGGGAGACTTTTTTGGTGGAGTCCACTCAATTAGTTGAGTCTGGAGTTCCATGTTGAGATCAAAACTAGGATAATCATTGTTCGGATCCACCATCCTCTTTACATTATAATCTGTAAATAAATTACATGTGGAGTATTAAATTTCTAAATTCCGAACAAAACTTAATGGTGGGGACAACTTAATATCAGAACGTTACCTCTTTCTTTTGGCAACTCCTTTTCCATTGTATCTTCAACTCAGCCCCCCTCCTCACTTGACAAATTAATTTGGATCTCCTCTTCATCAGAATCCTCGTTACTTATTTCTGTTATAAATGGATATAAAAGAAGAATTTTAAACTTGATTTTGAGGACCATTTAGTATAGTTACGTACAAAATTATGGGTTAAGATAATTGTTTGCCTTGTTTACTCTCAGCATCTCTTTCCTTGCTTTCATCGCTTTCCTCGCTATTGTCTGATATAAGTTCAGTGAAAACAACACTAAGTCATTTCCGAGACATATAATAATTTACTTTGAATCTAAAAGTTTCCTATAGAGGATCTAATGAGCGTAATTAGAATTGCAATACTTAAAACCAGCCAGATGTTTACTATTTTTGGAATAAGAATAAAAACACTTGAAACTAACTGAATACGAAATGTAGAGAACAATATTAGATTAAACCAAAATAAATTCTTAATCTGAAATTAGAGTTTGCCTTTTTTCGCAGCTTTGCTTGCACCCTTGCTTTTTTCCTTTTTTTCATCCTTTGTCTCCTTATCTTCATCCTGTTCTTCCTCACTCGCTTCATCTTCTTTTTCTTCTTTACTACCTTCTGAATCATCTTCCTCACTGTTCTCATCATCATCTTCTTCACCCTCATCTTCTTC
>BEHA01000837.1:808626-842800 GCA_002897215.1 Eschscholzia californica subsp. californica
GACTATTCATTATTTTCTCTCTGCACATCCTTAGTCCGTCTATATGTCTTGGTTTATGTAGACGACATTGTTATCACTGAAATGATGAATCCGCCAATTCTAAACTCAAATCCTTCCTTCACACCACTTTATCTCTCAAGGATTTAGGTCGTCTTCAGTACTTTTAAGGGATCAAAGTTTCCCAATCCTCTAAAGGTATATTTCTATGTCAACGTAAATATGTTGTTGATATCATTAAAGACTCAGGTCTATCAGCTTGTCTCTCTCTCTCACACGATTTTTCTCTCTCTCCCTCTTTCTCTCCCTCTGTGTTCAGTCAAGTATTACTTTAATTATTCAAGATGTGATCTACCTCTTCACAAAGACTTTGGAGGGAACACGAGGAAGCAATGTCTGTCGTAGAGGAGGAGGGAAGTAGAGCTCCACTACCCCTACTATATAAGCAGAGTTAAAATACGAGGAAAGGCCAACCTTCAGCTCCTTCATGGTCCATCATCTATCAGAGATTAAGAAAAAGATGACTGAGAAAGAAACTCCACGATTCGGTACTATATGGGCAAAAATACGTCACCAGGGGCGCCCCTAGAAATCCACGACTGATGGGCTTACGCGGTGACCAAACCCATAAATTAATGGCAAATGGGCCCGACCCATTTACCTTCAGGAATCCAGAAGCAACGTTAAAGTAAGGAAGTACGTCCAGCTCTGGATAAAGAGGCCCGTCCTCACCAGCAGACCGAAGTACGGAAGTACATCCAGCTTTGGATAAAGACGTTCATCCTCCCTCCTCATCTGACCTTCGTTCGTATATCCGTTGGGGAGGGGTTACCGTCAATTAAGATGACAATATCCCGAATTTATCTGTTAAGGGGTTAGAATATCCATATTAATGGTAATAGCTCCATGCGCGACCACAATCAAGGCAACAACTCACCACTAGGCAACGGTTGACCAAAATTGACGGTTGACCACAAAACTCTATATAAGGATCAACTGGTAATCGGCTAAGGCATCCAACTACGGATAACAACACCAGACATCCAAATTCACTTGCAATCAGCTAACCACATATTTTCTCTCTCACATCGATCATCCAAACAACTGGCAGTCAACTAACACCTGCTCAAGGAGGACGAGTGATCATTCTCTCTCCTAACAACCGCCTGCTCAAGGAAGACGGGTGATCATTCTGTCTCCTAATGATTACCAGCTCAAGGAAGACGGGTGATCATTATCTCTCCTAACGATCACCTACGCAAGGAAGACGAGTGACCATTCTCTCTCCTCATGATCACCTACTCAACGAAGACGAGTGATCATTATCTCTCCTGACGATCACCTGCTCACGGAAGACGAGTGATCCTTCTCTCTCCTAACGACTACCTGCTCAAGGAAGGTGACTGAACATTTCTCTCTTAAAACGACTAAGCGGTGCAAGCGCTTTACTTCACTCGACGAACAGAGAATTAAAGCAGGCATACACTTGGCTGTATCACCTTTTCTCCCAACGACCGACTCGCTCAAGCAACATGGTAACAAACTCACAGTTTCGCGAAGACGACTACTGTTTGAAAGATGTGATCGAGACTCTGATTAGAGTAAGGAAACTAGAGATCTTTATTAGGAAAGGCGCAAGAACCAAAAATATTATAACCCATTTCAATCATGTAGAGACGGAGTCGAATACGCTCCGATCTGAAAGATGCTTTTTATTTAGAGTTAATTCCTATTTGGCCCCCTACTTTGTGACCAGCTTCCTTTAGGGCCCCTTTTTTTTCGTAAATTCAAATTTGGCCCCATTTTCTTAACTTCGTCAGTTAACTTTAAATGTTTAATATTTTTGTTACCAAAATTACCCCTCTTATAAATAACAATATAAATTCAAAATTGGCCCCCTTTTAGACATGGGCTCATTCCCAAATAATTTTCAACTTAAAATTATTATAGGGCCCAAAATGAAATATATCTTAAATTTTTTAAAAGCACCACCTCATCTTTCTCTCTCTATTTCATGTCATTACATCGATCTTGCAGCCACATCATCGTCTTCTTCTATGGTAAAAGTCGCCAGTCGGAAAAATTTATCGGCGACCATCAAATAAAAAAAAAAGAGGGAATGGATGAAAGGCCCAAAACCGGGCCCAAAATAAGAGCCCGGTCCAAACTCGGCCAAAAATGTAAACCCAGTCCAAAGTGTCAGCCACCCACGAGAAATTACCGTGACCCCCTCGATTTTCCATCAAATTTACGGAAGCTGCCATCCAGAAATTTACGGAATTGCCACTCTGAAAATCACGGGATTCTCCACTCCGCATTTTACTTTCTCTCTCTACTGTTTTACTTTCTCTCTCTAATTCTCTTTCCAGATTTATTTCTCTATTTATTTAACCAAATCCTAATTTCTCTCCTAATTTAACCAATTTCTAACTAATTTAGATTTTCTCTCTCTCTAATTCCTATTCTCTCTCCAATCTCAACAAATTCCTCTCTTTTCAAAATTTTCTCTTTAATCTAAAAAAATATTTACAGATTGGTTCAAAATTCTTTCTTTTTTTTCTAGACTTGTTTCTTATCTCAAATTTCGATTTTTTCAAGATTGGTTCAAATTTCGAATTTTTCTCTCTAACTTTCCAGACTTATTAATTTAACCAATTCCTAATTTCTCTCAAATTTTAACCAATTTCTAACTAATTTCAAATTTCTTTCTAACTATTTTCTCTCAATTTTTTTCCAGATTGGTTCTTGTTTACGGAAATTGTTTAATTTCCTGGGGAATTTCTTGTGACTAGACACTTTTGTGTTGGGAAATTTTCTAGTTTACCAGAAACTGTTTAATTTACTAGGGATTTCTTGTGTAATAGACACTTTAGTGTTGGGAAATTTTCTGGTTTACCGGAAACTGTTTAATTTACAGAGGATTTTCTTGTGTACTAGACACTTTTGTGATGGGAAATTTTTTGGTTTACCGGAAACTGTTTTGTTTCCCGGAAATTGTTCTGTTTACTAGCCATTTTTGTACTGGAAATTTTCTTGTTTACCGGAAATTTTTCTGTGTACTAGCCATTTGGTTATATACTACACAGTTTTCGAATTTATCTCTAGATTTTTCCTATTTTCCTCTAATTTTTATTCCTTTTTCATATTTTCTCTCCAGATTTTTCTCTCTCCATATTTCCTATTTTTATTCTTTTTATTTCTGTTTAAACATATTTTCTCTCTCCAATCTTACTACTTTCCTTTTCTCAAAAAGATAGAGATGGCAAGAATATAATCGATTTCGAAATATTTATATAGAGAGAAAAAGTTTTCAGAAACTTTACATATCTTCTTCCTCTGTTTCTCTCCAAAATTTACAGAATTTTTTTTAGAGAGAGATATTAGAAGTTTAGAGAGAGGGGAAGAAATTTCAGAAAATTTTTATAGAGAGAAAGAGAGGAAGATTACTTCAGAGAGATAGAGAGGAAAAAGATAATCAACGTCCATGGTATTCTGAAAGTTTTAGAGAGAGAAAAAAAAAATCCAGATTTCGAAATATTTATATTGAGAGAGGGGAAGAAGATAATCAACATCCATGGTCTTCTGAAAGTTTTAGAGAGAGAAAGAAAACGAGAAGAGAGAGTTTGCTTGCGGGATTCCAGAATTTCGTTTGGAAATTTTGAATTTTTAAACCAGGGGCAAGAGGGGGAGAAAAAGAAATGAAAACCAGCAAAAAATGAGCTGTCCTGACATTTTGGAGTTGAAGCTCATTTCTGGCCGAAAATGGTGTTCCCGCTCATTTTCCCCCCAAATTTTGGATCCCTCACTCATTTTTTGTAAAAAAAAAACTCTTCTTTCTTTCTCATCTTCTTTTTCTCTCTCTTCTCTCTTTCTACACTCTCTCTCTCTCGTCTCTCAATCTATACTCTCTCTCTTCATGGTCTGGTTTCAAAATGGTCTGGTTCGAAATCAGATATCGGTCTGGTTTCATACCAAACCGAGATCTGGTTTCACATAACCAGACAGAGATCTGTAGTTTACAGATTGGTTATGATACGTGAGATCATTCAAAATGGTCAAGTAGAAGGTAAATGGTTTTATTATGATACTCTGATTTATGTTGAAAAAAATATATATATTGTTCAATCTCAGACCTACATTACCATAGTTGCTTATTGTAAAGAAAATCATTCTCAAAGGAAGTGAGTTGTTTGTTCTATTTGATAGACATAGAGAGGTTAGGGTTCAATTGGAAGATCTCAATGAAGTTCTTCTCCATTCATTGTGAAATCAACTTACCTACTATCTTGTATGTAGGTCATACTGACCAAACCACTTTAATTGTTCCTGTGTGATTATTTCCGCCGTCTTTCTCTTAATTTTCCTGCACTATGTTTATAAAAGTCTGAGTGAATGTAAATGGATTTTGTGAAGATTAACTATAAATCTATAATGCTCGTACTATGTTCAAATTCTTATGTTATTATATTGTTTCTGTAGCCCTGTTTCTAGTTGTTAACAGGCAATGTTCACTAAATTTTCAATCAAGATTGCTAATAAATATCTTCGAATTTGCAGATTTAGAGGCTTGGAGGATGCTTCAAAATGGGACACGGTCGCTTCTGGTATATCCAATGCGAGAAAGGAGGTTGGAAGGTTTCTCGTGTTGGCTTCTACCATGAGTTATGCTTATAGTAATAAAGATCGAGCTTGGGATAAGATTAGTTGCAAACAAATTTATAGCTAGACTTCCATGAGTGTTCTAAAATCATGAGAAGTTGATTTTGATTTTGAAAGTTAAAATGATGATAGCCGTCTAAAAACTCAGAAAATAATGTGCCTTCAATATCTCGTTTAATATCCCAAAGTAAATCAGAAAATAATGTGCCTTCAATATCCCGTTTAATATCTCACTGATCATAACCAGGGACGGATCCGAGATTTTCTCTTAAGGGGTGCGGATTTATATGCTTAAATTTTTTTTTTTAAACATAGTAATTAATAAAATATTTATATTTATTAATTATAGTATTACATCAACGGTTACAAACGCAATTGACTTCTACGAGAGTTTAGATTTTACTAAATTTTTTTTGAGAAAATTGTGGTCTTTTGGTTGAAATGGACCACGTTGTAAATAGTATCTACGAATTTCATGTCTGTATTTGGATTCATACCTTGAAATTTGTAGTCCAATATCAATTGGCAAAGATGATAAATTAGAGTCGGGCCCGGTGTTGGCATTGTTGGAATCGGAGCCGATTTTGGCTCGACCCGACTCGTTAAACTCAGAAACAGAACGCGCCATTGCGTTCGTCTCGTCGAGAATTTAGAGCCAAGAATCACTCCAATCCGATTCCGGATGAATGAGAAATTCAAGGTTAAAGTTTGGACGAAGATCGGTTGAAATAGGGATTAAATCGTCAAAGAGGACAAGTCAGATTGGGGACCGTTTGAGCAGCGCACGCACGTCCACATCTGGACGGCTGGCGTTCGGTCCGCGGGAATCCGCGAGATTTAACGACCACGCTTTCTAAGAAGCGGGACCGTGTCGGGATGGCGCTAGGCGCGTTGGATCAGCGATATCCAACGACCCGCGCTTACCCCGCGCTAAGCATCCAGTACATCAATTCAATTCATTCTCTTTTTCTCTTCCCTTCTAACAATTAGAGGTTCTGGCTTGCCAAGAATATCTGATTGGGAAGTATTTCTAGAGGTTCTGGTTTGCCTAGAATATCTAGAAAAAGGAAGAAAGAAGTTTCGAATGAAATTTGAATTTCCGAAGCGTCTAGAAGATCATCCGCATTAGTCGAAGAGATCATAATACTTACAAAGGTTCGTCCACTTTCAGAATACAGAAGTACCATCTTGAAACTCTGAAAGGAAAGTCGTTGTATCCCGAAGGCATGCACCCTAACGTTTGATACTGTTACGAGGGTGTAAAATTTCTTAAGGAAAGAGAATTTATTCTCGCCTCGACTACATTAACATCTATCTCGGTTAGTCCGAAAGAAGGAATATTGATAAATCATTATTCTTTAATAGTTTGTCTCTTTATAAGTTAGAGAAAGGAAACTCTGTCTAAATCAAGCCAAGACAGAGAGAAATCGACTGATAACCAGAGGAACAACAAGAATGAAAAATAACGTTGGAGTCGAGTCCAGAACTTCTGGTGTTGAACTTGATGAACCCGAAGAAAAATTTCTTTTCAATTTTATAGAGTTTAAAGTTGATGAATTGAATTTTATAGAGTTTAGGGTAGGTAAATTGAATTTTATAAGGTTTATGGTAGATGAATTGAAGTTTATAGAGATATATAGTAGATGAGTTGAAGTTTATAAGATTTATAGTTGAATTGAATTTTATAGGGTTTAGGATAGTCGAATTGAATAATTTCATCTTATAACGCTTTAAAAAGATTTCTATACATAAAAGTTAAAATATTCCAAATTGCTTATAGGCGGACTCGAACTCAAATCTCACGATTGAATATATATAGACATAGACAAATATACATAAAAAAGCACTAAAAGTAAAAAAAACACCAAAAGTACTTGTAGTGGGATTCGAACTCACAACCTCAAGGTTGAAGCCACAATCCAGTCAATACTTAATCCGCTAAGCCAAGTCATGATTGGTGTTAGTGTTCTACATCAGAAGATATGTATTAACACACGTATATATAAAACAATTTGGTACTACTACTATAATTTTTTTTTCGGGTGGATCCACGGGGTGCGGCCGCACCCCCATGGATCCGCCCCTGATCATAACTAGTCTCTCGGTATGAAATCGGTATGAAACCAGACTTTCATGGTCTGGTTGCTCCGGAGCTATTTAGAGAGAGAGAGAGTTTAGATTGAGAAAAGAGAGAGTGTAGAAAGAGAAAAGAGAGAGTATAGAAAAAGAGAAGAGAGAGAAAAGAAGAGAAGAGAGAGAAAAAGAAAATGAGAAAGGTAGAAGACGTCTTTTTTTTTTATTTGATGGTCGTCGGGAATTTTTTTCCGGCCGGCGACTTTTACCGGAGAAGAAGATGATGATGTGGTGAGAGTGATCAGTCTGCAAGATGGATGTAATGACATGGAAGAGAGATAGAAAGATGAGGTGGTGCTTTTAAAAAATTAAGATATATTTTCATTTTGGGTCCCATATTAATTTTAAGTTGAAAATTATTTGGGAATGAGCCCATGTATAAAAGGGGGCCAATTTTGAATTTATATGGTTATTTATAAGAGGGGTAATTTTGGTAATAAAAATATTAAACATTAAAGTTAACTGACGGAGTTAAAGAAAAGGGGGCCAAATTTGAATTTACGAAATAAAAGGGCCATAAAAGAAGCTGGTCATAAAGTAGGGGGCCAAATAGGAATTAACTCTTTTATTTAATATTTTATAGTTTCTCCCATTATAATATAACCAAGGTAGATTGTTGGAGATTATGAATGAAGAAGACAAACATTTAAAGAAAATAATAATAACATGGGATTATTATTAATTGATTTAGCAACCAGGAACAAACATATAATGACAAATGATAGAGCATATTACAAGTAAATGATAGACCATATTACAAGTCTTGGTCATTCTCCATGGTTTAGGGCTGTTTATCTGCACTTATGGACAAAATTCATTGCTTTTAGTTCCACTAAAACCTAGATTAAGTTGTAATTTTGATTAACTTAATAATTCTTCAGTAATATACTAGA
This sequence comes from Eschscholzia californica subsp. californica, assembly GCA_002897215.1. NCBI lineage: Eukaryota > Viridiplantae > Streptophyta > Magnoliopsida > Ranunculales > Papaveraceae > Eschscholzia > Eschscholzia californica. Next base: position 816,309 of record BEHA01000837.1, read on the forward strand.
CAACTTGTAAAAGAGCATATTTTTAATTTTGTTGTTTTATATTACTAGAAATGTATATTTTGTCCTAGTACAATTTAAGAAATAATATTTGCGTGGAAAAATTTTATGACCTGATTTTTGGAAATTTTTGTTTTCTATTTACTCTCGTTTGAGTATCATTGGCTCCAACTATAGGTTGTGAAAGATTAATTATATAGTATAATACATGAGATCTTTCATTTGATTTGCCTCATCTAGTCATACATAAATGGAAGGCCAGCGCTTTGGGGAAAGTAAAATAGTTTCCGGGGTGTGAAATTTTAAAGGGAATATGTAAAACTTTGAAATTTTCGGGCGAAACACTTTTTATGGTGAATACTTTTTACCAAGTCCAAATACTATTTACCTTTTTGGGGTAGGTCCTTCTTTCAAAATTTAACCTAAATCCCACTTTCCCCCCTTGTTCTTACCTTCTTCTTTAGCAACCAAAAATCTAGAGAGAGAGAGAGAGAAACAGAAATTTCGAAATAGAGAGAGAATCTTCTTCATCAAGCATCAAACATCAACATCAAGCATCAAATATCTTCTTTAGCCGTAATCATGGTTCGTTCAAAGGCTTCTTCAAGCATTAATCTTCAAGAGAGGTACCAATTCTTCCCATTAAACCTAGGGTTTTGATTTTTGTAACATTGGGTGTTTAGATCTACTAGTTGTTTAGGGTATAATGGATGATTCTTTTGTGTTTGTTTGGGTTTTGTTTGAAAACGAGTAAGTAGATAACTAGGATTTGTTTTGGTTTTGTTTGGGTAACAAGGGTTTTGTTTGGGAAACAGGATGATAGCACGAACAGTTCGTGGCTATCAGAAACCATGAACAGTTCGTGGCTATCAGAAACCATGAACAATTCGTGGCTATCGGGAACCACGAAATTTCGTGGCTCTCAAAAACCATACATTTCCTGTAATGGTTTGCGCTATCCTCCTCCTTCCCACAGACCATACATTTGAGTATATAAATAGATTCCCCAAATATTTGTCATCACTTTCCATACGTTGTACCCCCAATGAATTGATGATGGCTTCCTGTTGAAGATGTGGTATCCCTTTCCCAAAATGTATTGAAGATTTTTGATAGTTAATCTTTTGCCCAGAAATTAAGGAATATATTGATAAGATGTTCAATAAGTTATCTATATTTTCTTCACTACAAATACCAAATATGAAGATATTGTCTGCGAATAGTAAGTGTGTCACTAGTGGTGCTCTATGATTTAGATGAATACCTTCATATAAACCAATGTCAACCATCAGGTGGAATAAATTTGACAACCATTGTGATGTGAGTATAAACAAATAAGGGGATAGTGGACACCCTTGCCTTAACCCTCTAGTCCCTTTGAACACTTTTTGAGGAGACCCATTTAAAAGAATCTGGAAAGAAGTAGTTTTTTTTTTTTTTTTTGTTGAAAGCTGGAAAGAAGTAGTTGTTACACAATTCATGATCAAAGATATATTATTTTGATTAAGACCCAAGTGTTGTAAAGTTGAAAGGAGAAAATCCCAATCAACTTTATCATATGCCTTTGCCATATTGAGGGCGAACATCTTCTTTGAACTATTCTTCATTGAGTGTAACAATTCTCTAGCCAGTATAATGTTATCAGCAATTTGTCTTGATGGGACAAAAGCTGTTTGAAATTCGGAAATGATTTCGTCTAAATATGTTCGAATACGTGATGCCAAAATTTTTGTAACAACCTTATAAACCACATTGCATAAAGCTATTGGGCGGACATCATTTGGGTGCTCCGGAGTTTTTGTTTTGGGTATCAAGACCAAATGTGTATGATTAAGTGGAGAGAGGATCTGCCTTTCATTAAATATTTTTTTGATAAGAGAAGAGAAATCTTGTTCAATAATCGACTAACATCGTTTATAGAAATCCGAATCGGGACCCGCCGCTTTTAGTGATCCCATAGAACCAACAATGGATTTGATTTCATCATTTAATGGAGGTTGGCTGAGAGTATCAATTGCCGAGTTTGGAAGACCCATAGATAAGTCTAATTTCAGTAGATATAGATATACTACTGGATCCTTTGTAAATTGGTCTTGGAAATGGCCCCTCAATAAATCCCCCAATTGCCTTTGATCAGAAGTCCAGTTGCCATCTAAGTTTCAGAGATGTGATATAAAATTCTTTTTTGGGCGATTGGACACCGAGGCATGAAACTCCTTGGTGTTTTTATCTCCGTTATGTGCCCATTTTTGCTTAGTTCGTTGTTCCCAATATTGCACATTCATTTTTTCTAAACCTTTTATATCTTGTTGAAGTTGAATATCCAGATTAATTGAAGTTGATGTTGGTGGCAAATCTTGCACTCGGAGTAACCTATTTTTCAGACACATTAAACGTTTGCGAATATTACCTATATTCGCTTTGCTCTATTGTTTCAAACTTGTACCTAATATATCCAATTTGGATGCAAAGTTTTCATGTGTCGATGTCCATGATTCAGTTACCTTATCCATGAATTGGTGATGAGAAGACCATTGTTATTAATATCGGAAAATAAGTTTAGATTTAGGCTGAGCATGCTCCGTATTGAGAAGAATAGGAGCGTGGTCGCTATTATATCGCGGTAGTTGGTAAATGCCTGTACATGGAAAAATGGTACACCAGCCAACAGTAGCCATTGCTCTATCAAGCCTTTCTCGGGTGTGATTTCTATTCGACTTTTGGTTCGACCAAGTGAAAGCTGGCCCAATATATCCTAAATCTTGCAATCCATTATTATTCGTAAATGATTTAAAGAAATCGGTAAGTGGTATTCGGAGCGAACCTCCTACTTTCTCATTACGATTACATAGAATATTAAGATCGCCTAAACAACAGTAAGGATTGCTAGAAAATGAAATAATATTAGATAATGATTCCCAAAAAGCTCTTCTTTGGGCTACAATGGGTGGGACGTAAATAAAATGTAACTCCCATGTACGGTGTAGACCTGAAGCTTGAATCTGAAAAGTGATGAGGTTTGAAGATTGTCTTACAATCATGCCATCAATTGAACCTTTCCATAGTAGCCAAAGTCCCCCACTTCTTCCATTAGCAGGGACCACACAAGATTGTCTTATCATTTCAATAAGTTACCTTACAGAAATGATATTGCAAAATAAATTTTATGTGGAGTCTTCTAAAGTTTTCATCTATCTATTTGTAAATTATCTTGTATCTTTATCGATTTTTATTTATAATTTTTTATTATGTGAAAGACCCACAATCGCATTTCGCACGGGTCCCAGAATTCTCAGGCACAACTCTGGTCATGAATACATCATGAACATTTTTTTGAAAGGAATAATAACAGTAATCACAACTCTAACAACCAGAACTGAAATTTCATCTGGTCTCTCCCGACTGTTCCGCGCATCAAAATGTTCATCTGGAAAATCTGCACCAAAGCTCTCCCAGTTAGGGTAAGAATCGATAAATATATCGACAATAATAATACTTGTCCCAACTGCACTAGTATAGAATCTATTGAGCATGCTCTCTTACACTGCGCTTTGGCTAAAAACATCTGGTTTAACTACAATATCATATCTGAAAATATTACGTCCATATCTGACTGGATCTTCTCATGGGAAAATCATAGTCATCTCTGCTACACCAGAGAAAATATTCACTTTGCGACCATTTTATGGATTTTAAGGAAAGTGAGGTGTGACCACTGCTTTCAATATGAAATCAATGACCTTAGATAAATTATTAGAATGATCGAAAACTTTCCAAAAATCAATATTAATCAAGAGAAAATCAAACATACTACTAGTGAAAAATGGCAACCCCCGCCCCAGAATTTTATTAAAGTGAATATAGATGCATCGTTTACTAATGTAACATCCAATGTGGGAATTAGCTTGATTGTTCACAATGCAGAATCAAAATTCATAGAAGCGAATGTAAAATCCACTAGAGCCAGAAACATTGAAGAAGGAGAGGCGATGGCAATCTTACTCGGCCTCGAAGGGCGAAAGCTAATCAACTCAAGAATATAATCGTAAAAAGTGACAATATCAATCTCATCAAACATCTTCACAATAAACATCACACGGTACACTGGCAATCTTTAATCCACATCCGCTAAATTCGTGAAAGTAGGAAAGAATTCGAAGTGGTGAAATTCAAGTATACAAAAGGAGAACTCAATTCCAGTGCAGACAGATTAGCTAAATGGGCAAGGAAGAAAAATGCGAGCAAAATTTGGAAGAATGTACCTTGTATTTTAGTTAATAAATATTGTAATAACGCTGTTATATAATTTATGGAAGCTAGTTCAACAAAAAAAAAACAAAAAATACATCACGAACTTAATAAGCATTCAACTGTCATCATTATGAGAATATCGTGGATCTAAAGGTCATATATAGACTCTTGACGTATTCTAAAGTGGTCGAAGTCCATTCGCTCCTACCTAATTAGAATTAACACTTTTTATTTCTTATTTTAACTACGTTTTAAAGTGATAAAAATATGAATAATATATATCAATAGATTTAGTTTTCTCCCATATACTTTAGTAACATTATAAAAAGAGCAAAACCATTCAAAACTTTAACTTGGAGCTTACTACTTTTCAATATTAATTTGATATGAAACAAACACATTCTTTGTCGATTTTCCATGATTTTCAATTACTTCTCTGGACTCCCATTTCGTCATTAATGGTGACCCAATACTCTAGTTTCAGCTTTTCACCTAATTACAATTTTATATTTTCATAGCTAACCACTCAGAACTTTGTTGGTCACCAACTCCCACCCCTTAATTTGAAAATCTGTAAACTTTGAAATAGAAAATAAATTGTTGAACCTTTGCAGTCAATGATGGTAGATTTGTTAGTTCATTGGAGGGGTGGATAGTTCGAGAGGATACATTTAAAAATAATCAAAGATCCGCTGCCATACAAATAAGCCCTAAGATAACATATGACAACTTTTGTCATCAAGTATTTTGGAGTTTCACCACTGTTTGTTGGTTTAGGCCAAATTTAATCAATGCCTTCATAACCAAACACTGATTTTTTGACTACTCAGTCGCCCGTTCAGAGGTACTATATTACATATAGAAGAGCCAAAAACAAAATAACAAGAATTGTTTCTATGGGGGAAAAACAATGACAGGGAGCTAATCTGCAAGTTTAACAGAAACTCTTTAGCATTCTTAGATTTATATCCCATGTTTGATAGATGAAAGGGAAGTACGAGGCAGAGAGAGGGTGGCAGCGGAGAGCTTTGAGAGAAGCTAAGAGATGTAGATCAAATGGAAGTGAAAACGATTGAAAAAATTAATTTTCTCATTAATTGTAAAAAATTATTACAGGAATATGTATAGACATTAATGTAACACCCCAAATCCAGATTTTCACGTCGGCCGCCATGAAAACCTAAACTTAAAGCATTTCTCCGCAGAACAGTAAACAAATACGATATACTCATCAAGGAGACAAATAGTATCGAACATGAAGCTCAAAAAATAACAATAAATCAACTAATGAAACTTTACCAAGTTTCTCAAAACTCACATGATGTCTCTAAATCATCGACACATATGTCGGACAAGATCAAACAAAAACAACACCATGTATTTAGGAGATACAACTCCAAATAACTACCTAAAGAAAGAAAGAAACCCACTAAAGAAACTCCTCCAAGGCTAACTATGACTCAAGCAAGTAGCACTTCCCGATTTCCTTGTCCTGAAAAATAAAAGGTTGGGTCAGACCCCAACAAATAGATTTTGAAACCTCTAAAGCCTTAATAGACAATTTCAAGAACTACGAAAACAAATAGATTACTCCAAAACAATATAAAGGTGCCCAAAAATAGAATCCGAGTTGTGACAGTTAAAATAAAGTAAATCAAAAGCGACATGACGAGTTGGTGTCCACCTTATGTAAGAGTGTGGTCCACAAGGCTACCCTTGTGTTAGCATCGACCCCATACGTTCCATACCTATATCGCATCCGGTAGAGAGGGTCGAACCAATACCCCCCACCCCCTTTCTCTCACTAGCTCACGATTAAGGGACAGAAGAAGAGAAAAAGTGGGTAGTAGGTTTTATTTTGGCTATTAAGTGGTTTAAGGGTTGGTTCTATAGGCACCTACTAGAATAATAGGGGCACTACAATTAATTAGGGTTAATCATACAAAATCTATACAAGAGTTTTGCCATTATCTAACTACTACTTAATACTAATCCTATAATGGATCCACTCGCCTTGGCCAGATGACCAGACTGGGTTGGGTGGCCGGCTTTCCCGATTCTTATAACCATAATACTCCCCCTCAAGTTGGAGCGGGAATGTCAGTGACGCCCAGCTTGCCAATAATCTTCTTAAATGCTTCTGTTTTAAGCGACTTCGTAAAAATGTCATTGATTTGTTCAGAAATCTCTGTGAGCTGAGGGAAGATGAGCTTTGATTTGATTTTTTCTCAGACCAAATGGAAGGTAATTTCAATGTACTTGGTCCATTCATAGAAGACTTGATTATCAACAATGTGCAATCCCATTTTATTATCATTGTTGGTGGTGGATTTGTTGAAGGGATCTACATTCGAAACCCAATCAGAATTTGTTTGATATATGAACATTCCAATAAGAGATAATTGATTGTTTCTTCAATTTGATCGCATACTGGACACATTGAATGCAGTACTGTAATAGATTGAGCGAGTCTTGATCAAACTGGTATTATGTAATCTCTTCCTAATAAAGAAACAAACTTTTGGAATTAAACCAGAATTCCCACTAAACTTTTTTCAGTCCACAAATCCAAAGATTGTAGTAAGGGCGTCGATTGGTTCAACAATTCTCTATAAAAGGATTTGGTAGCAAACTTACCAGAACTAACCATTTCTCTTATGAACCCATCTAATAATTGAATACGAGGTAGACCCACACTCGATATACTTGAATGATGTGATGTGAAAACATCAAATTTAGGTAACGTGATTTAGATGAATTAGTCAATTTATGCTTCAATTCTAATAAGTTATGTATATGTTCATAACAAGGATCTATAAATGAGTTACGCAATGAAATGAGCTAAGAAGACCCTCTAAGAGTCTAGAGAGCTTAAGAGAATCCAAGGAGAAGTCGTTGGAGTCTAAGGAATGAAAAGGAAGCAAGAAGAGAGAAAATATCACCAAGAGCATTTTAGTCATTTTACACTTGAGAAGATCAAAATGGAGATTAAAAAGGTTTATGGGGTGTTAGGAGAACGATTGTCACCATAGTAAAGACTAATAAATGATAAGAAATGAGCAAGTTATGGGACCTGATTAAAATGGTCATTTTGCACCATAGAGACAACTTAGAGATTCCATGGGTGCAGCTTGAGCTAAATGGAGTTAAAGATGAAGTCAAAATGAACGAAGGAGTATCAAACTATTAAGGAAGGGCATGGTCGCCTTTTGGGTAGAAAATTAGAAATTAATTGCCCTAACTTTGTCTTTACACTTTATCTTCTAGATTCAGCAATCGAACACCTAAGATGCATTGGAAGCCTAGGTCGGAAACTACTTAAGCATAGGTGAGGCATGGGAAAAAACCTAGTAGAAATCAAGCTTGGTAAGAGATGAAGCATTTGGAAGGTCGGGACACGAGAATGAGTTACCTTGAGCATTTCATTAAACAGTTTGCAGTCGTTGGAAGCATGGACCGCATCACGCTCAACTCAAGACGAATCACTCATCAATATGGGACGCGACGTGCTGGCCTAGGGCCATAAGTGTTTTAGTCAGGTCAATTTCAGTACTTTTCACTTTTGCTCAAGCCATTTGTGTTTTTCTTGTTTGTTGTCCTTCCTTGAGCATTCTAGGGGTATTCAAGTTATTTTGATTAATTTTAGCTTCATTTAGCTACAATGGTTGTTAATTTCTAGAGATATAAAACACCAAATAAGATGAATTCATTTTTTATGTACATTTTTGATATATCTATGATAGAATCCTCTTGTAAGTGATTGAATATTGTCTGATAATGTCTCTAGCTAGGTCTTAGTAACAACATGTTTTATTCTTAGTAGCTGATACAAGTAAATTAAGTCGATTACTATGTCAAGATCATGATTTTGGACTCGATCTCAGTTCTTATTGTGTGTTTATGTAAAGATTAATCAATCCAGAAGTAGCGAGGGTGGTGTTATCTTTTTCAGGGATCTTTTACCCATTATTTAAATCATTGGGTTTAGACATTACTTCGATGATATTTAATCGTTTCAAAACGGCAGCAACATACGTTTTGCAAATTCGGGCTCTTGTCTAGGATTTTGTGATGAAGTCTTGCTAGATTGATGCACATGTTTGGTTGTTTTGTTTCTTCACTTCAATGCGTACTCATGTTTCGGTTAAGTAGTTAGGTTTGTTTCATATTTTATGTCCTGCACATTTCATATTTACGTGTTACTCGTTATTGTCAATTAAGACTCTACATTAATAACATATGATGACCCTATGACTACTTATGACTACTCAGGTAGTTCTAGCGGTTAGAGCATCTACCTTTAAGTCAAATAGGCTAGAAATAAAGAACCAAACTCATGCGAGCATATGTCCAGGTGTTTCGAGATGATTGGTGCTAACAAGACTTACCCAACAGTTCAATTGCCCTGTCTTTGCTAATGCTATTTCCTCTCTCTGCTTCACTAATATGTTGTGCAGCGAAAGACTAAATTCACTTGGAAAAAACACCTAACACTCTTGGCACAATAAGTTAGTTGATTTTGCTTACTTTTTTATTATGAGATCGCTGAATATTTGGAAGTATGGAAAAACATTGAATTTCAAGATTGAACCTGCTCGAATATAGTTATTAATACAATTCACGAAGGCTAACAAATTGATATGTAAAGGCAAACAACTAGATCATATTTATAAACCAGACTGGTTAGACGCGCTTTACATAATAATAAGTTAGACAATTCGAATGTTGTTTTTCTCACACAAGGTGTTACGAAGAAGTAAATTTTTATGTATCATTTATTTATTTATGTTTCTTTATAATATTTGGATATGATTTTGACTGTGTCGGAGGCACGGGATTTACCCTAGATCTCTAATAATATGAAATTGGATATACTTTATGAAGTTATTTATTTTTGGCGCAGCTCTGGCATATCGACTCCAACACCATGGAAGCTCAAAGAGACTTATTCCTTTGAGTTATGAACTCTGTGTAAGTAAATACTTTGAATTTAAGATTCTTTCTCAACCAATATTTATTGTAGCTTACATTGTTTAGTTCACTTATGTTGTTTAAGGGAATGAACACTAGAGGATATAAAGTGATGTTGGTGACTTGAGATGCCTGTCATGTTGATTGTTAAGTACTTCGAAATCTGGAAAATAACAAGTAGGATTTATTGGTGTCTTATTTTTTCATATTTGTTGTTCTAAGTAGTTTTCACGTTAGACAACCAATTTTAAGTACCTGCTTCAAAAGATAAAACTGTGATTGAAGTGATTTTGCCGAGTGTTAGTACATAAATTCCCACAAATTTCCACTATTACATGGATTACCGAAGGTGAAAATGATTTAATAGACTTTTATGTTTTCTAAACATAACTCATGGCTCTCTGCGATACTTTGTTTAGTAAGGTGAAAATATTACTTCTTATATCTTATTTAGCCTAAATTTCTAAATGAACTTTCTTTTCTAAAAATAGTTCTTAGTGTAAATGCTAATTAACCTTTTGTTTTATTTTGGTAATAATTTACTTTGCTACTGATAACATCTAGAGAGTACTTGAGGTTGTTGATGCACGTGGGAAATGATAAAGTTACAAAAGATTTTGACAAAAAAAGGTTCCCAGCTGATGTGGCGGGAGTGGTTTCAAACTTTGACCAAATCTAGACCGTTGAGAGATGAAAATTACAACCGCCACATCAGCTGGGAATTTTTTTTTGTCAAAATCTTTTGTGATTCTAGCATCTCTCGATGCACGTAAGGTTGGTTATGGAAGACATCGTTATCTCGGGTGGGAAGGTAGCCAAACATTCTCTAGGTATTTCATGTTTGTGAAATTTGAAGTTGGTGGTTTATAGGAACTTCACTTCTTTTACTGGTTTATCTTTTATTCTCTCAGTTTACAAAGAAACATATATTCTGATTATGCTTACACAATCTTCGTGTACAAAATGGATAATTCTATGAAGAGATTCTATCATTACAACCAATGTACCCTATTTCTTAACTAGACAATAGTGAAGTATTTTTAAAATCAGGAAAGATAGGGATGATGTCAGAAAACATTGATATTGTTGAGGTGGAGTTGTTTGTTGAAGGCAATTGGTGTATATTTCCGTATTTCGTGTTTGTGACATTTGAAGTTGGCGGTTTATATACTAGCTTCACTTATTTTACTGGTTTATCTTTTTATTCTCTCGGTATAAAAAGAAACATATATTCCAATTATGTTTATTGTTTATTGTTTTGCAATGTTGTCGTTTTCTCTATTTATCTGAAACTGGATATGATTTTTGTAAAATTATTTACTGTTGGTGTAGTGGCATATCGGCTCCAACACCATGGAAGCTCAAAGATATTGCATCAAGAGTACAAATTACTCGATATAAATTAAGGTAAAAATCTATTTGGTCTGTAATAAACTATTACATGTATCCTCTGAAATCTACATTAAGACAAGTTAACCACTAAGCCATGATGCACTGTACATTAACCATTTTAACTTAGTAAGACATTATCCTCTTAGATTAGTTAACTCTTTAGCTTGAAATTTGCTTTCCTAACATGTATAACATTTAACGGGCTAATAATATAAAATTAGATATAATCTGACGTGTGATGCATTAAATGGCTACTCTTTGTCATTTTCTTGAATATTTTGTTAATGTGAAACTTCTTTATAAAACTATGAGGTGATATTAAATAGTTCATATGATAGCACACAGAGTAGCACAAATGCATAATTTTAGCTTCACTAAGAAGGTATGTAAAATCAAGGAACGAAATTTCGATTTTGGTGGAAATTTCGGTCGGTCCAAAAGTGGAAACGTTTCGAGGACTGGTTTCTGTCTGTGTGGAAATTTTATAATTTTGCGAAAATGATAGTAATATGATGTAATTCTTCATTACAAGTCTCTTTAACCATTATTAAGCATAAAAAGATGTAATCTTCACTCGAGCAATAGTTTATTAAGATAAAATTATAAATTACTTTCGTTCTGTTACATTAGACATTAATACCAAAATGATATCCTACCCCCGTCATCACCGTCTTGGCTTGGATGTGAATGAGATTGATTTCCAATTGCATTACAATATTCTGCCCATGACATTCGCTTTCGGAACTAATTCCGATACTGTTAAATGTATGTAATGTATTGCTCCTGACGAATATCGCGTAGTGGTCCTATTAGGGTATATTGATGGTATACAACAAAACATGGTTGTTCAGGCAGAAACGTTGATGGTCATTCATCATCACTAGTGATCTAAGAAATATGACTTGAATAGTTATATCCAAATGATGCAGATGAACTATCGTAACCATAAGAGTTATCGTAACCATAAGAGCTATCGTTGATATCCATACTACTGAGAGTGTTTGTAACATTGTTAACACCATTTCCCCAAGAAGAAGTACCTGAGTCATTCATTTCAGACAACTTGTTTTTCCTTCTACGAGAATAAGATACAAGTTCAGTTGGTCTTTGTGAGACTCCACGATCATGATGTTGCATTGCTAATGAGAGTTGTGTTCCTCTGTGTAAGGGACATATCCTTCATTTATCTCATTATTATCTTCCTCAACATCGTTACTCTCGTTATTCATGTTATTGTTTCTATCACCCCTGTTGTCATTATCTCCTGGCGAGCTAGAAGGTGAATTAGTACTTGACGAACTAGTGTCCATCAAACGATTAACATCTTCAGTATATGATGTGCTAATGTAGGAATCATCATTTAACCCTAGTTCTGAAGCAATCTGAGAATTTGACCTATTGTTTGGCTCATCCATATCAGGTACTCCCACCTCTCTCACCCCTTCAAATAATGGGTCATCTTCACCCTCTTCACAAAATATATCTGCGAGGTCAATCGGACCTGAATCCAAGTAGTACTCTTTTTGGTGTTTCAGTCGCGTCGCATGTTGTAGTGCACAAACACATGTTTTGTGCACTCGTTCATAACCAAGACGATTTCTTCTTTGACTATGAATGAGACCAAAGGTGCTCTAATTTCTCTAGCATCTAGATGAAGATGCCGTTTGAGTTAAACCCTTTATAGCAACTGACCTTAAGTTTGGAGCATCATTTCCATACAAAAGTCACCACTCAGCTGCAAACACATGTAATTATTTAGATAAGTCATTAACCCTAATCTATTATGAATTGTAAATGTTTATTCCATTCATTGCAAATATTCTACCTGGTTGATTTATGTTGCTTCCATTCACTGCAAATGTTTATTAAAGGAACCCGATGTTTCTATAAAAAGGCTTTAGCTGTAGTTTAACGACTCAAACAAAGTTAATTATTTTTCCATCATTTTGAAAATATTTCAAAATGTAAGTAAACTGGCCTCCAAGAGACAATTTTCCTGTTCTTCTGGTAATACCAGCTTTTGACCACTTCCTCCACGACAAATAACAGTTCCCCTCGAACCCTAAGACCATGTCTGTATTGGTACTTTGGGTTAAAGTAGTAGGCTACATTTCAGTTAAAGTGATGTTTTTTTAAAATGCTACTTGAAGTAATTAATATTGAAAAAATATGAAGAATGTGAAATTACCAGCTCGATGCAGAAGGTGTGTGAGATGCCTTGTCCATCGATCCTCAATGATCTTCAGATAAACCCTAGGAGAGCGAGCAGCGCTTTCGACTAGGCTTTTCATTAGTTCCATTGTATGGTAGATGTATCCATTGTAGGTTTATTTACCTCCATCTACCATTCAGAGGACTTTTGCGATTGGTTCTAGTATATTGACAACACTAAGCACCGAAGTCCTAAATGTGTGTTAGTTTATTATTCCTTCTACCACTCTTGCTTTAGAACTATTAACACCCTCAAAAGCACGCCACTGTGGACAAGCAAACATTTCTTTCGAAGAAATTTTTTTTTATTGGAGAGACTCCACAACAATATAATTTGTGGAAAATCGTGTTAGCCCTAAATGAATTTTATCACCTCCACACTTCTATCTCATCAATGAAAGTATTATTGAATGGTTATAATAAATTTTGTTATTTTCCTTTCACGGAGGACAGCCTTTTGTACCGTCTTAGTCTCTCCAATATCCTTCAAGATTATCTCGATGGAATGAGCTGCACATGGTGTCCAGAAAAGGTTGTAACGCCGCATTAACTTTTTGCCTGCCTTAACATAGTTTGCACTGTTATCTGTTACAATTTGCACGACATGTTGTTCTCCTATGGACTCTATAACTTCTTCCATAAGTTTGAAGATGTAATTCGATACTTTTTTTCTCTTTTGATGTATCGATGGATTTGTGGAATATCGATTTTCCATCACAGTAAATCATAAAATTGACGATAGACAACTGAGTTGGTCCTGTTCACCCATCAACATGACGGTGACACTGTACATCTTATGATTCTTCTTTAGTCCTTCTATATACTCATTTAATTCTGTAACCTCATCATTGAGAAAGGGTCCCCTAAACTCATATGCAGTAGGACGCTTAACACCCGGTCCAACTCTAGCAATCTCATTAACCATATTATCATAATAGATATTGTTAGTAACATGCGGTGGAATTCGGTTAAAATTTGTAAACTTAGAAATTGTTTTTCCCATCGTCTTTTTAATATTCACAAAGCCAAATGCCTCTTTTATCCTTTTTTGTCTTCCACCTTGAGGTTTCACCGAATGCAGATCAATTGGTATCTCATTTCTTGGAGTGCACTTAGATGGTTCTCTAACATTTTGTGTTCTTGCAAAACCCAATTGTTGTAATATTTAACTTATGTTCGAAAAGGTGACTTTATCAAATAGTCATTTTAAACAAAATTCACATGTGTCGTATGATTCAAAATCATTAGACTTAGAAGTCCATACCATTGGATCTTCCTCATTTTTCTTATGTTAATTAGACACAATGACAAAACCAGAGTTGACCGGTCTGAATTCTTTGATCATAGCCTATAGTATCATTGTTAACGTTTCAGTTCTCCTAGAACCGACTTTGTTAATTTAACACTGATTTAAAACATTAAATATTTCTAGAAGAACATAATAACACTTATTAAGTTCTTAGCTAGATCAGTGTCTAAAAGAATACTTTGATCTAATTCAACATCCTTAGCAATCACTTGCTTCTGCTCCCTCTTGGACCCTTTCTTCTTTTAGTAAAGTATGTAATTCCCATGAAGGAATCTACAAAACTTGCAAGATTAACTTCGTTAACAAAGACGGAAGAACCGAAATTCTCAATTCCGTTTCTTTGTCTTCTAGGTACTTAGGGTCGTTTTTTGTAATGGCTTACCCATTGCTTTTAAAACTCTGACCCTTTGTCCCTATGAATCATAAGAAATCTTCTTATATTCCTTTGGTTGTTCAATCTGAAGAACTTGTTTCTTAGATTCAAACGTTCCTTAATGTTCTTTTCAGTTGTCTTTAAAAACTGAGGTAACATCGAACATCAGGAATGGGATATTCTCAGACTTTTTCTTTATTTCGAATTCGAGAGCGTTTCTCGGATTCTAATCCAACCAAGGAAATAAGTTTTGTTTTATTCCTTCTCAAGGAATGAACGAAGGTTGGAAAACTATTTTCTAATGGTCATATATACTCTACACTAAACGAAAAAGCAAAATCCTAAAACTTATTATCATAGCAAAACACAGTTTTTGCCACATCATTCACTGAACCGTCCCCGGGAATAATGCGATTCCAAGACCCCATTTCTTTGAGGTTAAGTGTACTAGGGCACTGCCCTTAACCCCATCGTCCTGGGTGAGTAACTCTTTACTAATCATACTCCTATGACTCTTGGTTGATGAATAACACATTTATGTGTTCAATCCATCATTTGCCTCGAAATCCAAAACCCTTTTGCTGACTCATTGAGAATAACCAGTTAGACATGTAGACCTCTTCATAGATCTACCTGTACTGTCCCGAGGTAAAAGATGGCACCCTGCGGAGGCCGACCACAATCGATGAACAAAGGCGCAGCAGGTGTCTTATTCTGGGTAGGCTTTTCTCCAAATTCTTTTTGGGAGACTTTTATGTAATTTATCCATTATGCATTACTGTGAACTCTATCGTGACCACTTATGACTTAATACGTAAAGTTTATGTAAGGTTGCGTAAGGAATTAGTTCCTTGTATAGCCCCTAAAAGATCTAATCCTTTAGGTTACCTCTTGTTTGCTTATGGTTCGTTGGGATTAACGTCCTTGAACCTCCATTGATTACTCCCACTTGAACCATGATCTCATCGTTCGGTTCATCAATAGATTCTACGACCCTATACTCTAAGTATTATTCGGGCACATACTCCTATGTGCTTAGAAACAAGAGTGGACTACTTATCTAAAGGTAATACTATTCTACGCATTCACATATATATACATAGAAAATATGACAATCATAAAATAAAGTATGAATCCTAGATTCTTTTCTAGGTGTTCTATTTATGGGAAATTGTGACATATCTATATCTAACATGCTTCTAACTTAATTTTCATAAAATATGAACTAATGGAACGTTATGTTTCTTCCTTAATGATTTCTAAAACCAATTCAAGGAAAAACTTTGTTTGGACTTTCGGATAGCCTGGGTCATGTTGGAAAAAGTGTGTTTTGGGATCGAAAGAAAAGGAAAGAAATCTCCCACTCGAGTCAAGGCCCAATGGGCCTAAGTCAAACTCTAAGAGCCTCAAGTCATACTTGGTCAAAAGTCTCTTTGACTAGTCATGGTCAAGGTTAGTCAACAGTCCGGACTTTTGGGAATGGTCCTACACCATGTCGGATGGCACGTGCTAGTTGCGTCCTAGACGCGGTTTAGCACGGCATGGTCTAGGCCATGCACGGTTGGAACGAGTCGGATAGGATGTGTGTCTCGGACTCCAAGTTCGAGACGCGTCTGGACGCTCCAGTCGCACCTTAGGAGCATCTGGAAGCTTCCAGTCCGAACGCGCCTGGGACTCCCAGTCAGACCCGGACTTCCTGTCCCGTGTTCCATGGTCTCGGGACTTTGTCCCGAGACCTACTTTCCGGTCAAGACGCGTCTAGGACGCGTCCTGGCAGGTCCGAACTTGAGGGGTCTTTTGGATTTTCAAAAATCTTCCCTCCAACCGACTTTTGCCTTCTTCTTCCTACTTTTTCTCCTGGAAAAGCTGCTATTTTTCTCATATTGAAGACCAAAACTTCATGATTTCGAAATCCGATTTCCAAAAATTTTGATCCGTTAGATCCGTTTTCGAAAACTCTTTTCAAAAAACATATAATTTTGACTATTCTATGCATTGAAACCCTTTCGAGTACATGTTTGAAAGTGTTTTAAAACTTTTCGAACTAATCAAAATTTTGTCTGAATCTCTATTCAAACAATTTTATCCATTAATCTAATGTTTGAATCTAATTCGTTCTAGTCAAAACTAGTTACATGCAAACGGCTCGTGATGCCACTGTAGGGTTTTGTACGTATCTAATACATACTAATCATCTAACTAGTGTTGTAAGAGAAATCTCAAACATCATATGTTTAACACTAATTAACCAGGATCATATGCATGAACTAGAAACAGAAAGTAGAATACCTGGATTCGCTTTCCCACGAACTAGATTCCATTAACTTTCTCCAAAAGAAGATGAGAGCTTCATATGTAGCTCCTCTTCTTGAGACACCCGAGTTAATAACTTGATGTCCCTTCTTTGTTGTCTGCTAGAACTCCATCGAAGGTTGAGAAGAAGAACTATTCTTCTTTTGACTCCATAGATAGATTGGGAGCTTTTTCTCTAAAACCCTCTCTCCATAAGCTATATTGTGAGAGAGATGAAATTTTCTCCAGAGAAAAATCTACACCTTTTCTGTTCTCATAACTAGTCCTTATATAGGCATTACCTTAGTAGAGTTCTACTCAAATAAGGAATCCTAAAAAGTCCCTCAGAAAGATAAGCATAAAAAAGAGTTTAAGTTATCCGAAACTCCTAAAATAAAGGGAAAACCCTAATTAGAGTTTCCCCTTGATGTGGTCGGCCAGAGCAACCCTATATGGGCTTTCTTTGCCCGGCCCACATCCCACTAAGGGCCGACCAGGGATCTTCCTCTAAGGGAATCCCTTGGCTGCCCTTAAAAGTGGGTTTTGCACTTTTCAAATTTTCTTTTCAAGCCCAATTTTCTCTATCTTTTTGGCACTATCAGACTGGATCATATCCATCTATAGGCAAGCTCCCATGATTCAACTCTTTCCGATCAAGCTACCACTCTTTGGTGTAACCCATTGTAGGATCCGATCTATGTTAGCCGCGGATTATCGAAGTGATCCGACGATCGTAAGTGGCTTCTAGCTAAGCATTACGACCCCTAATTGGACCGAACTAGATGATCTTCCGGATAAAATCATCGTCATCTTAATTGACAAATTGTACGCATTGCCACCTTGGTCGAAGGACACTCCTTCAGAAGGACATATCTTTCATACCGAAGGACTATATCCTTCAGTCTCCCACTTGTACTTAGGACAAGTGCAATGCTTGATTCGCATGTTACTTCGCATCTCATCTGATACGTCATATCTTTTCAGGCTTTTTTGATTTGGAGAATAACTCCAAAGCTAATGATTAACTATTAATCCATTAGAGTACGACCGTACATTTTCAGTTGCTTCTCCTCAAGTGGCCCGGAGATACTAATCCTGACCTTGTTAGGAGGACATAATCCAATCTTGTATTCCCACTTAACTTCATGTCTATCGTGTCATTTTCGGTAATTCTGCTTTTATAAACCTCCTTTTACGGCGTGGCGTTTGGCGGTACCAAAGTTTGACACTCCTTACATAAGATGAGTGGAGCACTCATATTTAAGGAATCTCTCCAATCTTGCCTATGAGAGTTCATGACGTATTTCAATACTCATTTGAAGAACTCTCATGTTGGCTTATCCAGTGTATATTCCCAATCATACACCCATGTCAATCTCCCATGCTAGTCTTCGTAAGTCATTGTTGTCCATTCAATGACCTGGACTAGGGACTTAATAATGAATCTATTCCAAACTCACTTAGTAGGGTTTCATTTACCAAATCACGTATCTGAGAATCCTACTTGGGATGCTTCATTATTTTTGGACTGTCGGTTAAATACTAAACCACGATTTAACGACGAAATAGTTAAATTATTTCAGATAATAAGAGTTTGTAAATCTTGAGCCTTCCCGTGTAACTCCTTACACCCTCAAGTTTACCAGTCTAAGCTTTTGAGGAAAGCTTAATGACTATGACCTTGGAATCACTTCCATATTTAGTCTTAGTTGACAGTCTAGTTAGTAGATTTAATCTAAGTGGATTTGGCTGGTTATCATCCCAATGATAATCTTTAGTAATTTAATACAAAATTAAAGTTTCTTAAGCTTTAACTATTTTCTTATCTTTGTAAAGTTTGCAACCGTCTTCGCCTGGAAGCCTTCCAGCTTACTGTTCTTCCAAGTTAAGATTGTCATCTTATTCTGAAAGTTTGCAACATATGACTTTTTCAACCGTTTTATTTCCCCACCGAGTAAAATTCTTCTCAAGAACTTTATACGATCCAGATCAGCTTATCTGGATTTGATTGGTGACGACCATAAATACTCCAAGTATTTAAGACGTCAAGGTGAACGCTAATCATGTCTAACATGACCGATCTTATGCTTTCAGCATAACCATCTTTTCTCATGCATGCTTGCTCATGAGAATATCTCGAATTCTGAATCTTGCCAAGCTATGTTTCCTGAGATTTGGGTAGAAATACTCTATTAGAGTATTTCAAATTGGACTTTTCAAGACTTTTCTTGAATGAGTCTTATCATCTTCTCGATCTATTCCTATAGATCTTTGATGCCCAAAAGCCTTTCACCTTTGCGTGTGGTCCTTTTTATTGAGCCAGTTCTAAACTGTTTTCAACATCAGAATGTTGTTCTCAATCTCTAGTATGTCTTTTACATACCGGACCAAAAAAAACTGGGACACTCCCACTAACCTTCTTGAACTTCCTGAATTCAAGATTTTTCTTCATTCTCAAAGAAACCAACTCTTGATTACTTTGCAGAATCGAAGATTCCTACTCCTATTTGCATGCTTTAATCTTTCGATGGATTTCTAAAGCTTGCGATTTTCACTAACTTTTAAGAAGTGATAACTTCCACCAGGATGTGTCTCGTACACATTCTTTTGCTAGTGATTGATCAGTATGGTCTCAAGCGTCGTGACTTGAGAGATGGTCTTTTCATGGTCTAAACCAAGAACTCTTTGACCTTGTTTTCTAGTCCAGCTCTGGGAAACATTAATGTTTCCATCCTTGTCCGTTTTTTAAACTCTTTGAAAAACCTATTTGTACTTAACAGAAATTATTCCTTTAAGAAAAATAGATCAAGTTTCAATCTTGATTTTAGACGTGGATTCCATTGGAGTGATTCTGTCATAGCTTTTGTGTAAGTAGCTCATCTCTTCTTCAGTAGGATTTAGTCCTCTGGGACAGATCTATGAGCCTTCAAGACCTACGAGGGGTTTGAACAACTTGGAGACGCTCTTAACTCTTTGAGGACCCTCCTGTGAATCTAATTCGATTTATGCGGTAGGATCTCCGAGATCTATTATCTCTACCTTTCTTTCCATATCTATCGGTTAGAATAGATAGGAACCGCAATTTCTGACATTCGTATACCACCATTGGTTTGTAATACCATTGTCAGTTTGTTGCTCTTATCGAATTTCTTCGATATCTTAAACTTTTCCCACTTGTCTTGTTGAAATAACTCTTATTTCCAGCGAGACACCATCATGAGCAACAACTACCTTGTTCTCTGATTGTTTGTGGAAGAATCCCTAGAATTTCTTTAGCTTTAAGCGGAATGTGGTTAGGTAGGATAAACAGTCGTCTTTGAGAATATATCCCATAAAGTGTTCGAAAGATTGGCCTGTACTCATCATTAATTGACTTATGCCTAACATGTTCGATTACTCCTACTAGACTCATCACCCATATGATGTGTTTGTTGGAGCAAGATGAGAAACTATTTCTCAACTTCTTTGATGGTCATCAAATTTCTGACTTAAATATTCATCATCTCGATCCAATCAAATGAAATATATTTTTGTCAACTGGATTCTGGTTAACTCTAGTTAGTGTATTATTAGTTTTACATACATCCGTATGTATGAAGACTATTAGTTCACCAGTCATAGCTTCCTTTCAAAAAGGTGACTTTGTCAAATAATCCTTTTGAACAAAATTAACATGTGTCGTATGATTCAAAATAATTAGACTTAGAAGTCCATACCATTGGATCTTCCTCATGTGTCTTATGTCTATTAGAAGCAATGACAAAACCAGAGTTGACCGATTTGAATCCTTTGATCATAGCCTATAGTGTCATTGTTAACGTTTCAGTTCTCCTACAACCGACTTTGTTAATTTAACACTGATTTAAAACATTAGATGTTTCTAGAAGAACATAATAACACTTATTAAGTTCTAAGCTAGATCAGTGTCTAAAAGAATACTTTTATCCAATTCAGCATCCTTAGCAATCACTTGCTTCTGCTCCCTCTTGGAACTTTTCTTCTTTTAGTCAAGTATGTAATTCCCATGAAGGAATCTACAAAACTTGCTAGATTAACTTTGTTAAGAAAGACGCAAGAACCGAAATACTCAATTTCGTTTCTTTGTCTTCCTGGTACTTAGGGTAGTTGTTTGTAATGGCTTAGCGATTGCTTTTAAAACTCTGACCCTTTGTCCGTATGAACAACTCTAAGTGTTATATATATACATATTCGAGTTCAGTTCTGCAATAACTACATAACTTTAAAATAATAGAAAGCCAATAAACGACAATCGAAGAAAACGACGCAACACAAAGCACCTGCACGCTGACAACTGGTAGGGGGTCAGAATACTCACAGACACGAGTTATTCTGGTAGAAGACCAATCCAAAACCCATCACGTTTCCAAAAGTTCATTTAATAAGTTCTAAACATCATGACGCAACGATTTATCAAACCAGTTACTATATATACCATATATAAAACATTTTCCTTACATTTAGCAAGCAATAGCAGTGATTTAGCAGCCCACCCATGGTGAATTCCCAATTAGGAGTAAAGTTCCTCAGGAGAGCCTAGAGTGCGTTGGATAGTACCAGCCCATTTAGGCACTAGTTAATGCACTAACGTCTCCTTGAGAAAGAGACTTACCCCTAGCCGGTAAGGCCCTCTTCCACTAAGGGACTCCACAATCATTGAAGAGTTTACCTCATGATACATATATAACTTAAGCATCTAAATACATTTTATATCACCGAGTTCGAATAAGAGAGTCGTCCCCCAATTACCATGGAAGGACCTGAACTTCATTCTCTTCAGTACCCTGTCATGCATCTAATGCGATCTTTCAAAATCAGTTTCATTCGTATATTAAAACCATATTCCCATATCTAATTCATTATCTTATCAAACATGGAAATGGAACAACCAATAGTCATATCGCACACAATGCAGAAGGATCCCAATCAATGTCACCTCCCAGGCGAGCGGTCAGGGTGTACGGCCCTGAGCCTCGAGCTGTAGGCACGAGCACCAATGGCCAGCAAGTGAAGCACTCTACTCCCACGGGTCTCATGACTTGTATCGCAGCACCTCACCAGTCTCACACGGGTCATACCCATGTCCACATGTCATCGTAACCTCAATGGCTACGTGCCCATAGGTTGACATAATCCGCAGTCGGGTACATATAAGAAAATCCTAGTAGTTCGCAATCACAGTAAAACAGTTCGAAAACATTTCTCGTGTCATAGTATCACAGTTCGAAAACACTTCTCATATCGCAGTAAAACTATTTAAGCATATTCCAGTTCATCATAAAAAATCGAGTTTCATGCTCCCTAAACTCTAGTTATAATGGCGCATATATAACTAAACCTAACATATTTCATAATCTATAAAATCATGCTTGATAAAGGATTTAGAACCCCTACCTCAATCCCTGCATCACCAAAGACCTGCCGCCTACCAGACGACCTAATTCCTCCTAATTCACATACTCTGGGATAAAGAAGAATAACCAAAACCGAATAGAAACATTAGGTTCTAAACTAAGAACCTTGCACGACAAAAACAATAAATAAAAGAAAAAACGAAAACAATCCGTCGTTGGAAGACTTCGAATAACTGAATTGATCTCTAACTTTCATAGCCATGTCCACTGAATACCTGGAATGCATACAAACCGGCTAACCGATTTCCCATGAACTCTATTTTTCATTTTAAAGTCTTCATAGGCTGACAAATCATATAATGAACCCCACTTATAAATCTATAACTGAAATCGTTCATTCGTATGAAATATGACAAAATTCGGGTAACTATCTCTATTCCAAACTATTCCAAATATGAAATTTGAGTACTAAAATAATTCGGCAGCACCTCGTCTATATTTGGACACTCCGAAATAGTCTACAATCTCCTAAACATGTTTCTGAACACAAATCATTCGAAGAAATTGAATAATAATCGTCTAAATAGCTCCAAATTTTGAACCCAAATGAAATTAGTATAACTATACAGTTATTGATATAACCATCAATAAAACCACCAAATGTGGACGCAATTGAAAATTCTGAACGGATAGATATGTAGAACAAGTCGAATGCGATTACCTGGAACAAGTTTCATCACATTCTGATCATCGTGTACAAAGAAATTGAGCCAACAAACATTACTTGTATGGGTCATACTCTCCCCGAGCTAGAGCCAATCAGCGAGTGACTCTGGCCGAGGTGTCACTTGTACTCCGATGATAGGGTGGATCGTGTGTTTACCAGTCCGAGGTAGTTGTACCCAAAAATTACTTGTATGGGTCTAGTTCAAGTTATAATATCCACCAAACAGAACCCAAAAAATAATGGAAGAACAACTCGTAGTAGTTGTACCCAAAATGGTGTAATTGGTTTCAAAAGACTTTGTTTTAAAATTGTTTCTCACAAAAAGCTGATCTTGAATCTTTTAATCATGTTTCAAGGAGTTAGTATCCATTTCTTAGACATGGGTTTCGAAGAAAAGATGAAATCTTATAAGATTTTGCTAGAGAAGAATTGAAATCTAGAATAGAAGTAGAAGAAATTAAAGAAGAAGGAGAAGCAATCAAAGAAAAAGAAACTGAGGAAGAAATTCATCCATGTTAAATCAGTTTTCAGATTGTCCTTCAACAACTAACCAAGATTCAGAGGAAAAACAGAACCCAAGTTGACAATGAAGAAGAGCAAAAACAAGAAATTGGTGAACTCCAGATTGAAACCAGAACCCATTTGCTTAAATTCAGCAGATCCACAAACTGAAGAAAAATCTGGATTTTATAGTGAAAAGTTTAATATTGGAAGCATCACTTATTCCAAAAGAAGAAGAAGATACTACAGGTTGTGAAGTTAATGCTTGAGAGGAAGAAGATACTTGAGAAATAGGTGGTTGTGAAGCTCCAAGTGGTATTTTGGTTGCGGGTGTAGTCCTAATATAGTTAAATAAATGGGGGTCATAAACTAAAAATTTGAATGGGGGTATTTTGGTCAGTAGGCGAGTATGTGATTCGCACGACCACTACTTTACGGCTATTTGAACGGAAAATGAGCTTTGGGGGTTAACGCCTAAACGAAAATGTTTTTAGAGGTGTCTCACTAATATAGCTAAATAAATGGGGGTCTTGGCCTAAAAGACCCTTGAAAAATAAAATAATGAGAGATAAGGAAGTGGGTGTAGAAACGTGGGCTGGTTTTGTACAAAAGAAAAGTGGGGTTGCCACATGTCACTTATTAATGTGGCCATGCAAAATTAATCCATTTTAGGTCCTTCATTTATATGCACTTTATAAACCAATTCCAAAATATATAAAACCTACTAATTCAACCCTCATTAATTATTATATGACTCCCAATTTAACTTTTTTCTTTATTCCTCCTCCCACGACAAACCATGAACGAAGTATATGGTCCCCCTTAATTCGATAGCGAAGAAAATTGCCGAATACAAAACGATAGTCAAACCATGTCTGATCTTTCCACGTGACCAATAGAAATTCATTATTTTTCGAGATCTATCCGACGAATACTCCTCCAAACCCTAACCCCAATTGACATGATCGAATATAGAAAGAAATCTGATTTTTATTCTCTCGTATCCATTCTCACAAACTTTCATTTTAGTCCCTGGTTTTGGCCGGATTGGCAAATACCCCCCAGTTTGGACTGTTTGTTGATTGAGTTCCTGTTTTGACTTGACCCAAATGGTAAATAGTCCCTCACCTAACCTTAAAAACACGGGATGTTACACTATCCATCTTTTGGACACAAAGGGCTTTCGCTTAGCAGGGCTGTTTAAATTAGGGCCCTTGGTCGCTGCTCTCACCTATCAAGGCTGCCTTTAGGTCCCCTGGTCGTGGCTCTTGCTGTCTGGGCTACCCTCTCGATTCAGAGCGAGATGAGTTTAATTAGGACTCCTCCTTTTATAGTGTTTTTGTTTGAAAAATATTTTTATTTTGCTAGATAAAATAGGTAGCTAGTTGGTAAAAATATTTTATTTTACTAGTTAAAATCTGTAGCGAGCAGCGCTACTTTTCTTGCCTAAAGGCTAAAATAATATATATATGTATATAGATAAAATATGTAGCTAGTAGCGCTACTTTTACTGCCTGTTTACGGTGCGACCGAAGTTGGTGATTTTTCCGTTGTTTGGAAGGGTGGGAAATGCTGTTGGTCGTCGACAGTGCCGAGCTGAAACGGCGTAACATTCCCTGCCGGCCGCTTGATCCCTTTTTATTGTTCCTACCAAGTTCGTTCCCGGAATTGGGAATTTTAGGGTTAGGTGGTTCAAAGATATCACAGCTCGTGATTCCTTCAAGAAATTCCTTCCCAGGATAATGTTGTACGCGTGTAGTTTGTCGATGATCACGAACTCCATCATTAGTGCTCGGCTGGTCATTCCTTCTCCGATGAGTATAGGTAAAGTAACCTTTCCCCCAGCTCGTAGTCGATATCCGCAGAAACCTGTCAAGTAATGATCATAAGTCTCGGTGTGATGTGTTGTCACCTGGAGTTTTTGGAGGCATGCTCGGCTTATGATCTCTATGGAGCTTCCCGTGTCAACCAGGATACGCCCTATTCTTCGATTGGCAACCAGTGATGTTATCACTAGGGGGTCTGCATGAGGCGTGATTTCTCCTCTCAGGTCATCATTAGTGAATATTATCGGAGGTGTGGCCTCGTCTCGTACCATCATGATCTCCGAATTTTTTAGTCGTCGTTTGTTGCTTCTGTCCTCTGCATGAGTTTGTCCTCCAGCTATGACGTTGACACTTTCTTCGCACTCGGATTCGGGCTCCGTTTCCGCCTCGCTGAATATTTCCTCCAGAGTTTCTGATTTTTGCCGAGCTCTTTCGCCAGTACTGTCAAGCGCTTGATTGCTGTTACTGCTAGGGTCGTGTCTTGAGTTCCCTGGCTATCAGTCTGGCCTTTTTGACTTAAGTTGGCGTCCCTTTCGTCGGAGGGCTTTCCGAATGCGTCGAGGAGAGCTTGGGTGAGATTAGTGAAGTTTTTTGTTTCTGAGAGCGATCCTGTTCCCGAGAATGTTGGGCCCCTCAGGTCGTCTGTCGTTCTGGGATTTTTGCCCAGTAAGGATTTCAACCTAGCTTCTATTACGTCTAGGTTGCTCTGAAGTTTCGTTATTCTTTCTTTTTGTTTCCTTCTTTCAACATTAAGCCGCTCGAGAGCAGCTGAGATCATTATGAGCTATAAAGATCCTTCTCGGTCTTCACCGGGTGTTCGTTTTTCTGCTCGCTTGTCTGCCTGTAGGTCTTTTAGGAAAAGATGATTAGTTCTGAAGAAGTATTGAGTAGGATTTGAGTTACCAAATGTGGTGATTTGCTGGAGAGATCTTCTCCTTCTAGCGCCAAATGCTGATGTCGAAAATTGGCTCCTAGCTAAACCAGCATGAAAAAGGGAGTTGATGCATGTCAGCCTCCATTATGATGGTATATTCTGTTTAGAGAGGTGAGATTCCTCTGTTAAGCTTTGCTTCACTCCTTTGCCCTGCTTCTCTGCTCTGCTCCTCGCTTCTTGCTTTAGCTCCTAACTCCTTGCTCCCGACTCCTTGCTCCTGTTCGTCTGTTCCCGAGGGGGGAAAACCTGCAAAGGGTTCGAAAACCGCTCCGACGCTCAAGACAGTCAGGGTGCTTTTTGCAGTAAAAGAATGAATATTGATTGATCCTTTTGGGG
>BEHA01000837.1:843009-863739 GCA_002897215.1 Eschscholzia californica subsp. californica
CGGTGATGAGGCGGTGGGAGTCAAACTGTAATAAAAGTTACCTCTTTTGCGTATCTAGGGTTTCTCTTCGAGTCTATCCCGGATATGTGATAAGTCAAGTTCCTAAGTTTAAGGATACTTCGTTGATATCTTGCCGAAGTGATAGACTCTAAGGAGAAGTTTCCTCCTTTAGATAAGTGGAGTCCAACCGGGCTTAAACACTTTAAGATGTGTAACCGACTGAGATCTTTCTGGAAAGTCCGGGATTAAGTCATTAGGTTGCGCAGCGCTGATATCTTCCGAGTTCTAGGCGTAAGATATGGGCCGAACCTGTGGAGACCCCCCTTATTCCTTTAGAGATCCTAGGGTTGATCTATCCATGCCAAGGGCGTTTTGTGCAGAGCTGGTTTCTTCTGGGCGACCTCCCAGTTGTGGGAATGTGTGGTGGACCATCAGGGGTTTTAGCTGTCCTGCTGCCTTAAGTCGAGCTGTTCTGAGAGACTTTTGGTCTGATCTTTGTCTCTTCAGACGTTAGTTAACGTCTGGACATTTTATGCATCATCAGAAATCCCTCAAGAATGGTTCGCTCGTATGTGTGAGTGTGATCACTAACATGGACTCAACACATAAAAAGGGGTGATGATAACATTTTGGAACGAATGATTTTCGAAAAGGAATTAGCCACTAAATAGAGTGGGGAAGCTCACTCACCCTTCTCACCCATTCTACCCTCTAAAAGTGCCTTCTAAAGTTTAGCGGACACTAGAGATGGATGACGATGGAGGATTCCTGAAAATGTCGACTTCTTCATCATGGAGGATTCCCCGGCAGCGGCGCCAAAAACTTGATGCACCCGAAAAGGTTGCAAACCCAAGCGGAGGTATCAAGTAGTAATCCGGTAAAACCGAGGTCGATCCACGAGACGGCCAGTGTAACTAAGTTACAAGACAAAGAGGATAAAGTTAACTAAAAACTAAATCGGAACAAGTAATAGGAACTTTTGTATGAAAGGATGACTAACGAAAATAAACAAACAAATAACCGACAAACCACATGGGTAGCTAGCCAACAACATGGGGAGTAAAAGCCCTAAGGTTTCCGGCGAAGAAAGTGGCCGGAACACCTAGCAAAATCCGGCGAAAGAAGTGAGGATTCTGACCAACCCTACATCCGGCCAAATGCACATGCTCCGAGCCCCGTGCGCGCGTCTCATGCACATCCGAGCTGCAGCTGCCATCCTTGGTCGCGTCCCGAGCTAGAACCCATGCACGTCCGAGCTTGCTGCTGCCGTGCTGTTGCTGATTCGTGAAGGAGCTGCTGTTGCGCGTCCCGGAAGATGCTATTGTTGCGCCCGTGAATGCTTCCCGAGCAGCTGAGCTGCTCCATGCAGCCCGAGCTGCTGCCGGCAGAGCTTGGCCGAGCTTGAGCTTGGCCGAGCTTGAGCTTGGCCGGCCTTGCTGATGCACCCGAAAAGGTTGCACACCCAAGCGGTGGTATCAAGTAGTAATCCGGCAAAGCCGGGATCGATCCAAGGATAGGAAGGTAGTGTGGATATCGAAGGGTCTTATCCCTCTGTCTAGATATTAAGGGCTAACTTAGACTAAAAAGAAGAGAAACAAGGATAAATGGGGGTTTTTAATGAATAAGCAATAAGAGATTAAAGCAAACAAGTAAAATAAACTAAACAAAACAATATAAGTAAAACGGGCGAGAGAGATTCGAGAGAAGTATAGGAGGAACAAGAGTCGGGAGGCAACATATAAATGAGAGAGGTGTCGAACCCGGGAATCCATAATGATAAACCTACGACTATATGTAGTCCGATCTAATGTTTCAAAGTATAATCGATGTTCGACTCCTAAGGTGATATCTATAAGCACTACGTATATCCGGAGACCATACGCAGTCAAACAAACATCATAATCGGTTAATCCCGAGTCAACGAAAGTGTTGTCTAGTCGCCTAACTATGTGAAGTGCATGACAAGACACATGAAATTATGACCTAGACTACGATCGATATCGAATACTTCGTTTCGTCTATTAACTATGCGAAGTGCTTGACAAGACACATGAAAATACGATCGAAACGATAATCGAGATAAATGAAAATCAATTTAGAATCAAAACATCAAATCATATTAAACATAATCACGAATTCATCACATTTCATCTCATATAATCGACACACTAAGATTAGCTAAACATGGTGATTGAATAAGAAATGGAAAGAAAATGATGAAAGAATCCCCCTTTTTCAATGTGGTTCGAGGCTAGGATCGTCGGAAAATATAAGTTTTTAGTTGCAGCCGATCTCCCCTTAGTAATTTTCTGGGTTCCCCATAGCGACCACCATCATCTTCTCCATTTAGAACACAACCTCCATTAAAGCTAAACCCTAGCTTCCTCTCTCTACAATTTCTAGTCCAAAACCAAATCAAACCACATGGGTAGCTAGCCAACAACATGGGGAGTAAAAGCCCTAAGGTTTCCGGCCGAGAAAGTTGCCGGAAAACCTAGAAAAGTCCGGCCAAAGCACTAACACAAATCCAGCCAAATCATCAAAATCCGGCCAAGAGGTGCTGTCCCGTGCTAGATCCGGCAGTCCCGAGCATGAAGATGCGTCCCGTGCCTTCGTATGAGGTTTACCGAGCATGTCCCGTGAAGTCCGAGCAGGAGGCCGTCCGAGCTGCTGCTGGATGCGTCTGCAGCAGCTCCCGTGAAGAACAGCAGCTCCTGTGGAACGTGCTGCTGCTCCTTCCCGGCCGTGCAGCTGTTGTGCTTCCCGTGCTGGCGCGACTTGGCTGCTGCTGTTCCCGTGACTTGTCCGGCCAAGCTTTGGCCGGCCTTGATGATGGCCGGCCTAGCTTGGCCGGCTCCTTCTCTCTTTCCCTCTTGCTCTTTCAAAACCCTCTCTTTCAAGCTCTCTCTCTAGCAACCAAGAACACCAACCCTAAAAGCCTTCCTCCTCTTTTCTCTCTCTTACTTGGTGAAGAAGATGATGAATAGTCTCCTTTCTTTTTCTCACTTGTGTATACACAACCCTAGACTTGACTTAGTCAAACTTTACTAAGTCTTAGGCCATTTTGACTTGGACCAAAAAGGTGCCCATAGAATCTCTATTATTATCTTCCTCCTTGGGCTCTTGGGTTGGGCTTCTTTCTAAAGCAAGGGAGTGCCTTCATCGAATCGTTGTTTCAAGACCGAACCTCGGCTTCTTTCCTTCACAACTTCTCCGTCCGAACTCCAAATCGACTTCCGTTTTCACCGTCGGACTCGTCATTGACTTCACTTGTTGTTTGACTTCTTATTTTGACCAAAATGACCAAAATACCCCTGGTGCTATTTTCTTCCCTTTTGCCGCATAAGATGAAAATGTGATAATTCGCTCTCTTTATTCCAAATTACACGCCAAACCCCAAATAAACTACCTAGTAATAAAAACACATAAATAATTAGAAATAAAACTCGAAAAGAACTAACTAATCAAAGTTAAGTGACCTAAATGTGGCATTTTCACGCCACATCACTATGTGGCATTTTCACGCCACATCACTTGCTTGGTCGGCACTCCTCCTTCTCCTTCCTCTCTTTTTCTTTCTCTCAAGCTCTTCTTTTAAGAACAAAAACCTTAAAAGCCTCAGCCTCCTTGCCTCCTTTTTTCTCTCTACTCTGGTTTCTTGGTTGATGATTGAAGAAGATGATGAATAGTAGCCTAAACTACTAAAACCCTAGGTCAAGACTTTGACTTTGACTCAGACTTGACTTTGAGCCATAAAGAGGTGCCTCTAAAATCTCTACTCCTTTCTTTCTTTTTCTTTTTCTTTGTGGGCTTTTAGCTTGTCTTTGGGCTTGACTTTGATTTCAAATTAGAAAGAAATGAGAGTGCCTTCAAATAAATACTTTGGCTTCTTTCTTTTATATCTTCCCGACCCGAACTCCAAATTGACTTCCGTTTTCACCGTCGGACTCGTCATTGCCTCTACTTGTAATTTGATTTGCTTGAAGTCATTTTCTCTTATTTTGGGCACATGAAATGATAGTGATAATTCATTCTTTTTATTCCGAATTTCATTTTTAACTCCAAATATGATACCTAATAAGAAAAACACATAAAATATTATTGATAACACTCGAAAATGACTAATTAGTCTAAGTTAGGCGCTCTAAATGTGACATTTTCAAGTCACATAAAAAATGTATAAAGCAAGATACAAACATCTATGATATTTTTGTAAAGTTACTTTATCTTGTGATTTACATGCTTCACCGGTTTCCCAAATTTTTGTGGTGCTAAAATTTGTAAATTTGATCTTTGAGAAATGATGTGACAGTTGGACAATTCGATCTTTGAAAAAGATTGCAAAAATTCTTAGCTTCGGTTTCAACATTAAGAAAAACAAAAGAACTTCTTCCTTAATGTATATAATTAGTATCTGGTTTATAGTTTGAAGTCACTTTCATATCATCTTTGTAGTGGAGAACTACCATGTTGTATCTTTACATGTAATCACTCAAACTCTAGCCATTACTAGTGTTGTCCGTAGGCCCAATGCCAACTGAGACATCCTTTCTTCCTGAATCAGACTGAAGACTCCACAAACCCACCCAGATATACTCTTACTAAGCTCGATCTCGTGAACAAACTCAACGACCCCACACTCTAGACTCTCCCCCAAGCAATGTTTGACTATCTGAGTTATTATTGTTCAGAACGTGTTTCCATGACATACAGTAAACGCACCTTATATTGTAACACCCCTATTTTTTATATAGCAAATTCGGTGGAAGTAACAAAACTCTAAGTCAGTTTGGTTTAAATGAAATACTGGTGGATTTCTAAACCCTAATCCTCTTCAATTTTAAACAAAATATATAGAAAAGAGAGATGGTGCAACCGCCACTTAGTGGAGGAAAGATAAGTAAAAAAGAGATAGAGATAGACGTTTGTAGAGAGGGAGCGAGGCAGCAAGGCATGATTGTGGTCTTAAAGGCGTCTAAGGCAAAAAGAGGTAGATTTCCTATCTCCTAATTCTTTTGTAGGCTCTTTCAATTTATTCCATGATAGATTTTTTTAGAAGTGACTCGAATATGAATTGGTATCGAACCCGGTTTACAACCCACCAACCAGTTTAGGTCTCGGCGCAGAATTTTGGACCCGTTAGCGGAGCTGATTGCCGAGACATAACTGGTATGCGAAGCAGGGCTGTGAGGCAGAGCTGGACTCCGAGACAGAGCTGGAATGCGGAAACTAGGCTTATGTCGGTGATTAGTGTTATCCGTGTATAATGTCGGTTGTAGAGAGTCGGTGAGGCGGTGGGATTAGGGTTTAGTGGCTATATATACTAAACCCTAAGGAGATATCAGTAGCACAATCTCACGAATCTCTTGCGTAAACTTGTTTGCTTATCATAGTGGAAATCATCGCGTCGTTGTCGCCGTGGAGTAGGTCTCACCAACCGAACCACGTAAATCTCTTGCGTAAACTTCTTTACTATTCTTATTGCTTGTCCTGAATTGTTCACATTAACCCCGATTGACATAACAAACTGGTATCAGAGCTGAGGTTTTAAGGTTTTTGTGGTGGCAAAATACGAGATAGAGAAGTTCGATGGAAGTAACGATTTTAACCTTTGGCAGATTAAGATGCGAGCAATATTAGTTCAACAGGGTCTACTGAAGACGTTAAATGGGAAGGTTGCACTCGCTGAATCACTTTGAGAAGCAGAGAAGGAAGGTCTCATAGAGAGAGTTCATCGTCAGATTTTGCTCTGTTTGAGCAATGAGGTCTTGCGGGAAGTAGCGACAGAAATTACAGCCGATGGGCTATGGAGTAAGCTAGGGACAAGGTATATGACGAAATCTCTAACTAATCGTTTGTATCTAAAAAAGAAATTATTTAGCATACAGATGTTAGAAGGAGAATCGTTGAAAGACAATATGGATGAACTCAATCGAGTAGTCTTAGATTTGGCAAATATAGATGTCAAATTCGAAGAAGAAGATAAGGCAGTACTATTGCTTGCATCCCTGCCACCATCATATGAAAGGTTTGTTGATTCTTTTATTCTGGTAAAACAACTACAACCTTTGAGGATGTTAAAGCAGCATTGAACTCGAAGGAGTTGAGACGGAGGTCAATAGAAGAAAGCAACTAAGGAGATGGTTTGGTTGTAAGGGGAAGGTCGCAGCATGTGGTCGATGGAAAGGCCGTTCACGGTCTAAATCGAAACCTAAGAAGTACAAATGCTTTAACTGTAAGAAGGAGGGACACTCCAAGAAGAATTGTCCTAAGCTTAGAAAGAAGCCAGGGGAGGCACGATGGTGTTGTGAGGACTATAACAGGCATCAAACATGTTCCAGAATTGAAGAGGAATCTAATCTCTTTGGGAACTCTGGATGATAATGGTTGCAAATATACTGGTGAAGGTGGTGTCCTTCGGATTTCTAAGAGGAGTCTTACAGTTATGAAGGGGTTGAAAAAGAATGGTCTATATAAGCTACAGGGTATTATCATCAGACAAGGAAGTTGAGACTACCAAGCTATGGCATATGCGGTTATAGCATATGAGTGAAAGGGGGATGGCTATACTGAGCAAGCAGGGTTTACTCTGTGGGCAGTATGTTGGAAAACTAAAATTCTGTGAACATTGCGTCTTCGGGAAGCAGTGTCGGGTAAAGTTCAGTACAGCGGTTCATAATACCAAAGGAACTCTGGATTACATCCATTCAGATCTTTGGGGTCCCTCTCAGGTCAGCTCACATAGTGGGGGTAGATACACGTTAACCTTGATAGATGATTTTTCCAGGAAAGTATGGTTTACATATTGAAACGGAAAGATGAGGCATTCATCAAGTTCAAGCAGTGGAAGACCTTGATCGAGAAGCAGACTGTAAAATCGATCAAACGCTTGAGGACTGACAATGGCATGAAATTTTGTGGAAACGAGTTTAATAATAGGTTCTGTGTAGACGAAGGGATAGTGAGACACCATACGGTCAGAAAGACCCCACAGCAGAATGGGGTGGCGGAACGTATGAACAGAACAATATTGGAACGAGCTCGTTGTATTCTTTCAAATGCAGGGCTGCCAGAGGTATTCTGGGTTGAAGTAGTGAACACGGCAGCATATCTGGTAAATATTTCACCATGTACATCTATTGAGTGTAAAACTCCTAATGAGGTATGGTCTGGTTATCCTGCTAATTATGAGAACTTGAGGATCTTTGGTTGTCCGGCTTATGCACATGTTAAGGAAGGTAAACTTGATCCGAGGGCTAAGAAATGTGTATTTCTTGGGTATAAGCCTGGAGTTAAAGGTTATCGGTTGTGGAATCCGGACTGAAAATCGAAGAAGTTTCTCATAAGTAAAGATGTTACTTTTGATGAGTTAGCCATGGTAACTCAGAAGGTAACGCCTGTAAGTACTCAAGAGGGTGTTGGTAAACAGGTGGAGCAGGAAGATCATATGGAGCAGGCGGAGTTTGAGATAGACACTCCGGAAGAGGTTCGACCTCAGGTAGATGAGCAAGCTGAGGAAGATGAACCAGAGCTGGTTCATTACAGTGTTGCGAGGAACAAGGAAAGGAGAGACATCTGGGCACCGAAAAGGTATGGGATGGCAGATATGGTTGCATTTGCACTTAGTCTGGGGGAAAGCATATATGGAGGTGAGCCATGCACCTACGAAGAAGCTATGAGGAGTGATGAATCAAGGCAGTGGTCTCTTGCCATGAATGAAGAGATTGAGTCTCATCGGAAGAACCAGGCCTGGGAATTAGTCGAGTAGCCGAAGGGTCAGAAGATTGTTGGTAGCAAATGGGTTTTCAAGAAGAAGGAAGGAATCCCAGGGGTGGAAGATGCACGATACAAAACACGGTTAGTAGCTAAGGGGTTTACAAAGCGAGAAGGGATAGACTTCAATGAGGTATTTTCTCTTGTTGTTAAACATAGCTCTATTAGAGTGATACTTGCTATGGTTGCTTTGTATGATATGGAATTGGAGCAGCTTGATGTTAAGACTGCATTCTTACATGGAGAGTTGTAAGAACAAATCTATATGCGTCAGCCAGAGGGGTTTGAGATTCTCGGGAAAGAAGACCAGGTCTGTTTGCTGAAGATGTCTTTGTATGGACTGAAACAGTCTCCTAGGCAGTGGTATAAGCGTTTTGACACGTTTATGGTTAAAAATGGCTATTGCTATTGTCAAAAATTGGCTCCCGGTTAAATAAGCAATGAAAAGGGAGTTGATGTATGACAGCCTCTGTTATGATGGTATATTCTGATTCCTTGCTCTACTCTGCTCCGCTCCTCTGCTCTGCTTCTCTGCTCCGTGCTTCTTGCTCCAGCTCCTGACTCCTTGCTCCAGCCCCTGATTCCTTGCTCCTGTACCTCTTGAAGGGATTTATACCCTTATACTAGTGTTTATAGCGGATAACGACATCTAATGTCTAACACTAGTATCCCCAAGATCATCATGCAAAACTAGTAATTAAACTAATGGAGATAGTAGATTACCTTAATCGCTTTTTCCCTCGAACTAGTTGAATTGATTAAACAAGATCAAGAGCTTCAAGTGTAGCTCCTCTACTTGGGACACGAGCAATCAACTTGATCTCCACCTTGTTGTATAGCTAGCACACCAATGGTGGTTGGAAAGAAGAACACCTTCTTCTTTGACTAGATAGATAGTAATGGGAATTAGCTCACTTTATCCTCTCTACTTGATGTGGTAGAGTAAGAAAGCTTAGAGAGAAATTCCACACCTTATTCTCTGCCCTAAGAGTGTTTATATAGAACCCTAATAAGAATCCACCTTCTTTTAGGTTTCCTAAAACACCCTTTAGAATAAGATTTAAGGAAATAGTCGAAAATAGCAACTAGTTGATATTTTCTCAATTCCCTAAGGAGATATGTCAAAACCCATCCAAAATTGGCAGATTTAATGTTCATAACATAAGGAAACGTCCCTCCAAAAATCAGACCAATCCGAGCCCTAAAAGTGCCCGAATCGGCCTAGGCCCAAAAACACTGTTTTGGCCTTTTTGTACTATCTATGCCTAATTCCTTTTTAGGCCTATGAGATATGTTTATGGGACACTCCCATGATTATATCTCACTCCCACTAGTCATATCCTAGATCAATTTGTCACTCTTATGTGTAACCCGTTTTAGGATCCGATCGAAGTTAGCCACGAATTACTTCGTAATTCGACGATCGTAGTTGGTCTCTAGCTACAACTCTACGATCCCTAAATCAATCGGACTTGATGATCTTCTACATCAATTGTCCTATCCGAAAAATTATTCGCATTGTCACCTTGGTCGAAGGACATCTCCTTCAACTCCTTCAGACTCCCACTTGGACTTAGAACATGTGCAATGCCTCGATTCCCGTGTCAATTTAGTATCCCATCTGATATGTCACGTCATTCAGACTTTCTTGATATCCATGTACAACTGTAAAATACAAACGATTAACTCCTAATCCGTTTGAGCGTGGCCACGCATTTTCAGTTGCTACTCATCAAGTGGCCTTGAGATACTTTGTACCTAATGTGATTTAGGATGACACAATCCATTCTTGCGCTCCCACTTAACTTCATGTCTATCCTGTCCTTCCCAGTATCCGTCTTTATAACCTCCTTTTACGGCGCGGCGTTTGACGGAACCAAAGTCGGACATTCCTTTCATAAGATGAGTGGATCACTCATGTTTTGAGGAATCTTTCCAATTGTCTTTATGAGAAGTATTGACGTTCATCACAAGTGATGTACTTCTCATTTGAGGGTTATCCAGTGTATAAACCTTTTACACACCCACGTAGTCGAATAGAATGTACTATTCCTATAGCCCATGAAACTGCGATATCCCATCGACTCCCGTGCTAGTCTTCGTGAGTCATTGTTGTCCATGCAATGACCTGGACCAGGGATTTGATAATAAATATTCCAAGTTCACATAATAGGGTTTCATTCATCAGAGCACGTATCTGACAAACCTATTCGGAATGTTTTATCATCAATGGACTGTCGTTTAAACACTAAACCAAATTTAGACGACTGGTGAAATAACTCTATTATTTCTGATAACGAGAGTTGTAAATCTGAGTCTCTTCCGTAAAACTCTTTTTACGCACTCAGTTTTACTTGTCGAGGTTTAAAATTATACCTCATGCCTTAGACTCGTGTATGACTCTCATACTTTGTCTTAGGTGACAGTTTAGTTAGACTACGGATGTAATCCGTTTAAACTTTGCTAATTATCAATTAATTTGAAGACCGTTATCTTCAACCTTGATAATTTCTAGTAACTTTTACTAAAGTTAAGGCTTTTAATTCTTTATGTAGTATTTGCAACAGTTCCCGGCTTAAAACACTTTTAGCCTAATTTCCTTCCGTGTCTGGAAGTTTGCTACGATGACAAGTTCAACTTTTGTACTACTTCATCCTTTAGCCTTCTAGGATGTTTCTAAGTAGTGTTTCGGTTTTCAAATCCGAATTTGGATATTCAAATGCTAATCATATCCAATATGAATGACTTTATGTATTCGAACATAAATCTCCCTCTCATGCTTGTTTGCTACATCGGTGTCTTTTCAAACTTCGATTTAGCAACGCTCCGAGTCTTAGATTTTCTGTTTCGGATCTCAAGCATCTCAGCGTACTGAGTCTCTCTAATCCTGTCATCCTTTTGATCTATGCTTATAGATCTTCAGATGCCCAAAATGGCATTTCATCCTTGTGTGTGGTCCTTTTATTGAGTCAGTGTGTTCACTGTTACACAACATCTTATGTCGTACTTAATCTTTTGTATGTACTCAGCATACGGACCCGGAAGGTTTGTTTCTCCCACTTACCTTCTTGAAACTCGTGATTCAAGATTTTCTTCATTCCTCAGGAATCAAACTTCTTTGATTGCCTTTTTGAATGGAAGATTTTAACTCTTGCGTGCTTTTAATCCGTCGATAGATTTCTGAAGCATGCCTATGGACATAACTTGATTGGAAGAATCTTATTCTTCTTGTCTAGTTTCGGGAAGCATGAATGTTTCCATCCTTCTCAGTTTTCTACTTTGGAAGACCAATTTAGGTCTTCTGTTGACTTAAATTATCAAGCTTCATGTCTTGACGAGATATGGATTCCACGATGATTTTGGCTTCTAGCCAAAATCTAGAGTCAGTTTCCGTCTCTGCGCAGGTCTTTTATCTCTTCAGAAATAACCTTTATTTTCTGAGTCTTTAAGATTCTATTTTGACCTTTCAGGGCTTTTGAACAACAATTTGGAATTTTCTCAACTACTTTGAGATATTCCTTTAGAGATACTTTCACTCGCTTTGAGAGTTCTCCTGCGAATGACATTCGCTTTTGTGCGGTGGGTTTACAAGATCATATCTTTAACCTTTCCTTTTCCGAGGAGCCGCAGTTTGTTGCTCTTGGTCGAATTTAATCGTCTTGTACAAGTTTCATGATTGTTCTTCATGACCCTCCATGATTTTTCTCATGATCGAATTAAATCGACTTATACTTTTCTCCCACTTATTCTTATAATAATTAGTACTTTTCTCCCAGACTACTAGGTGTGCTAATTACTAGAAGAATACTATCATGAGCAACAAACACTTTGTTCTCTTGATTGGTTGTGGAAGAAGCCCAAATTTCGTTTAAAAAGAAATTGCGTCAGATATTAACTAAGTTTTGTAACGCTGTTACAAGTTTTAGCCTTAGACGGAGTAGGTTAAGTGTAAAACAATCGTGTCTAGATTATATCCCAAGGTATTCGGAAGACTGGCTTAAACCCATCATTGATCGCATTATGCATAGCAGTGTTCGATTACTCCCACTGAATCCACCATCCGTCGGATGTGTTCCATAGAGCAGAGTTGGGAAACTGTTTCTCAACTCCTTTGATGGTTATCAAGTGTTTGACTCAAGTTTTCACTATCTTGTCAAAGTGATTCTTTACTTCAGTTTGTACTTTGTTTGAACCTTTCAAACATTCCGACTCACACTTTATGATTTGTACGTTTCCATACTTCATGAAGTTTGTCGGAGTACATATTGAAGTATCTCTCGTTTAACTTCTGCACGTAATCTTATAGGTCTGCATAATACCGTATGAGGCCTAATAAGTTACCAGTCTTATGCCCTTTTGATAGGGTGACTTTGTCAATTAGTCCTCAAGACCTAATCGACAATGCTGAAGTTTATGAGTGTGAATCTCTTGATATCAGCCATTATCAATGTTAACCTTTAGTTAATATACCACTAGTTTAAAACATCAGATGTTTCTAGAAGAACAAAATAATTATTATTAAGTTCTAAGCTAGATCAGTGTCTAAGAGAAGACTTCGATCCCTTTCAGCATCCTTTGCATCACTGCTTCTGCTCCCTCTTGGATCTTTACTTCTTTTAGTCAAGTATGCGATTCCCTTGAGCTTTACCGAGCCGATCATCCGGTCTAAAAATTACCTGATGAAGGAATTTTACGATACTTGTTTAACTTTGTTAACAAGGATATGGAACCGGAATTCATAATTCCATTTCTTTTGTCCTCCAGATGCTAAGGGTAGTTTCCTTTTAAATGGTCTAGCCATTATTTGGAAACATTGACAGTAATGAGGAATACTCTTGATCATGTACTCGGCAACTACTTTTCTTTGATCAAATGTTTGTCTCACTTGACTGACCCTTTGCCCTTTTGAATCTCAAGAGCTCTTTCTTAGATTCTTTGTACCAAATCTCAAGAACCTTTCTTAGATTGGATATTCCCATATGTTCTGCTCAGTTTGTTCATAACAACCTGAGTGACTCATTTAAGGTCTTATCTATCTTTGTTCAATCGATATTGAAATTAGGTGATAGATGTATTCTGTTGTCTTCCCTTAGGATGACTTTCAGATTGCCTTGGAGGTCTCGTACCTCCCCATTTATGACTTCTGTTGGAATTTCTTCCTCAGTTTGTCTTAATGGTCGGCTAGCATCCATTGCTCTTTCAAAGAAAATGTTATATGATTGCTTGCAAACGGCTTTTGACCTTCTCTTGTATGAGTCAACATTGGGATTGGGTATTCTAGTGACCTTCCTTTTGAATCTGAGAACTATTATCGGATTCATTCTTCCATTCTAGGAAGTGGATCAACACCTCCCTTAGCTGTGGTTTAAAGTTGAAATCGTTTCCTAGTGTCATCTTTAAATCTACATAAAGAAATGGCAAAGTTTTAAAACTCGTTATCGTTTTTGAAAAACTTAGTTTTCCCACATTATTCAATAAAAATCGTCCCCGATAAAATAAGTGATTCCAAGATCTCAGTTCTTCGGAGTAAAGCGGACGAAGGCCCTACCCTTTGACTCCGTCATTCCGGGTGAGTGAACTACTTCACTGATCATACCTTATGACTCTTGGTTGATATATTTCATTAACGAATGACTAATCTATCCTTTTGCCTCGAGTATCCAAGACTCTCTTACTGATCTCGTTGAGTAGAACCATTTAGACGTGTAGGCCTCTTCTATAGACCTACCCGCATTGTCCCAAGGTAGAGGAGGTACTCTGCGAAGGCCGACCCACCTTCCTCGAACAAGGGCGCAACGAGTGTCTTAATCTGGATAGGCGATTACTCAAGATTACGTTTTGAGGACTTTTACGCTAGTCTGGCGTTTGTTATAGTGAACTACTTAGCCTAACTAACATCCACGACATAAAGCGTAAATAAGTAAGTAAATGCGCGCGAGAAAGTAAATCAAGCAGACATGGATCCTAGTATGGCCCCTAACCTAGAAGATCTAATCTTCTTTGGTTTTCTTCTTGTTTCGCCTTTTGGTTCGTCTTAGATCGCCATCATTCAACCTTCATTGATTTCTCCCACTCGCCTTTGGATTTCATCCTCGAGTTTCTTCAATGGACTCATAGACCCTAAACTCTAATTACAAGACTCTAACGATTCGCATATCGTATAAACTTGAAATTAAAATTAATTACAAAGCATGCACCCATCCGTGCTTAAAACAAGAATAAAGAAATAAATCTATGGCCATACTAGTTTCCCGCATTCACATCACATGCAATCATATAATATATCAAGGCTAAGAATTATATATACATTATTATCTTGGGAGATACTTTTATTTACATCACATGTCACATTACGGACCTTAAGTCTAAATTCGAAGAATTCAACTAATGGTGCGTTCCGGTTTTATCTTTTATGATTTCTAAAATCATCTTTAAGAAAAACTCCGTTTCGGATTCTGAAAGCCCGGGTCAATTTCGGAAAAAATATTGGTTCGATTCTTAATGATTTCATAAATCAATTTAAAGAGAAATCCGTTTTGGCCTTCTGGATGGCCCGGATTGATTTTGGAATTATTTGGTTGGAATCGGAAGAAATTTTGGCAAAAACTCCCACTCGAATGATGGTCCCTTTTCGTGGTCCGAAAAGCCTCGAAAAAACCCGGGACAAGTCCTGGACAAGTCCCGGCCCAAGCCCACAAAAGGGCTCGGACAAGGTCCGGACATAGCACGGCCCATAGGGCCGGCATGTCCTGGCCGAGGCCTATCAAGGCCTGGTCTCGTCCTGGCCGGAGCCAGGACGCTAGTCTATGTACCAGACGCGTCCTAGACGTGTCTGGTGCTGGACCGGACCAGCACTAGGTGTCTCTTTTTAGTTCGAGACATTAAGAACCTCCCAGACGCGTCTCCAAGACGCGTCTGGTCGAGATCCCTGGACGCGTCTGGTCGAGAGCCCTGGACGCGTCCTAGACGCGTACAGGTGCTTCCATCACAGCTGGTGGTCGAGTCCTAGACTCGACCTGGACGCGTCTCCAAGACGCGTCCAAGCTGCTCTGGACGCAGTTGCTGGACGCGTCTCAGCAGCTGCTCTGGACGCGCCCACTGGACGCGACCAGCAGCTTCAGTCCGGCCAGGAAGCTTCCTGGCCGGACACTAGGGTTTCCAAATATTTTTTTTTTTTTGTGCAAATCTTATTTGCTAACTTCCAATTTTAAAACTCTTTCTAAATTTTGAAATCTTTTAGAACACTTCTAAAATTTTTCGAAACTTTTAGAAACTTTTAAAATTTTCCAAATTTTGTTTTGGGAGTTTCCTAAAACTCAAAACACTTCTTTTAGAACACTTCTAAATTCTAAATTTTTGTTTTTGGGAGTTTCCTAAAACTCAAAAACAACTCTTTTAATCAACCAATTTTGGATCAAAATTCTAGGTTTTTGAAACTTTTTCAAGAACAATTTTGAAAACCAATTCAAAATCAATGAAATTCAATGTTTTGAAATACTTTCAATCATCAATTTTGATTTTAATTTGAAAAACTAGTTGAATCATATTCATTGTAATCAAATTATGAGTTTGAAGTACTTTTAAAATACTTTTAAAAATACTTTATAAACTCAATCTATCAAACTATCAAGCATATCAAATATCAATTAGTTCGATTCTTAGCAAAAACTAGTTAATTGCAAGAGGCTCTGACGCCACTGAAGGGATTTATACCCTTATACTAGTGTTTATAGCGGATAACGACATCTAATGTCTAACACTAGTATCCCCAAGATCATCATGCAAAACTAGTAATTAAACTAATGGAGATAGTAGATTACCTTAATCGCTTTTTCCCTCGAACTAGTTGAATTGATTAAAGAAGATCAAGAGCTTCAAGTGTAGCTCCTCTACTTGGGACACGAGCAATCAACTTGATCTCCACCTTGTTGTATAGCTAGCACACCAATGGTGGTTGGAAAGAAGAACACCTTCTTCTTTGACTAGATAGATAGTAATGGGAATTAGCTCACTTTCTCCTCTCTACTTGATGTGGTAGAGTAAGAAAGCTTAGAGAGAAATTCCACACCTTATTCTCTGCCCTAAGAGTGTTTATATATAACCCTAATAAGAATCCACCTCCTTTTAGGTTTCCTAAAACACCCTTTAGAATAAGATTTAGGGAAATAGTCGAAAATAGCAACTAGTTGATATTTTCTCAATTCCATAAGGAGATAATGTCAAAACCCAGCCAAAATTGGCAGATTTAATGTTCATAACATAAGGAAACGTCCCTCCAAAAATCAGC
Organism: Eschscholzia californica subsp. californica; assembly: GCA_002897215.1. Lineage (NCBI taxonomy): Eukaryota > Viridiplantae > Streptophyta > Magnoliopsida > Ranunculales > Papaveraceae > Eschscholzia > Eschscholzia californica. The sequence goes on from BEHA01000837.1 coordinate 859,070, forward strand.
CCAATCCGAGCCCTAAAAGTGCCCGAATCGGCCTAGGCCCAAAAACCCTGTTTTTGGCCTTTTTGTACTATCTTTGCCTAAATCCTTTTTAGGCCTAAGAGATATGTTTATGGGACACTCCCATGATTATATCTCACTCCCACTAGTCATATCCTAGATCAATTTGTAACTCTTATGTGTAACCCGTTGTAGGATCCGATCGAAGTTAGCCGCGAATTACTTCGTAATTCGACGATCGTAGTTGGTCTCTAGCTACAACTCTACGATCCCTAAATCAATCGGACTTGATGATCTTCTACGTCAATTGTCCTATCCGACAAATTATTCGCATTGTCACCTTGGTCGAAGGACATCTCCTTCAACTCCTTCACCTCTATTCTCGATGGGGAAAAACCTGCAAAGGATTCGAAAACCGCTCCGACGCTCAAGACAGTCAGGGTGCTCTTTGCAGTAAAAGAATGAAAATTGATTGATCCTTTTGAAGGGCGAGTTATGAGAACTCTGTTTTTGGGGGGCGATCCTTCTGGTATGAAGAGATCATATTGTTTAGGAGAGAGGGTGTGCTTGTTCTCCAGAGATCGTGTCCTTTGAGGGACGATGTGGGGGGCCTTTTATAGGCGAAGGTAGGCCGACTATCCTTAGTGGCGGTGGTGAGGCGGTGGCCGTCAAACCGTAATAGAAGTTACCTCTTTTGCGTATCTTGGGTTTCTCTTCGAGTCTATCCCTGATCTTTGATAAGTGAAAGTTCCTAAGTTCAAGGATACTTCGTTGATATCTTGCCCGAGTGATAGACACTAAAGGAGAAGTTTCCTCATTTAGATACGTGCAGTCCAACCGGGCTTAAACACTTCAAGATGTGTAACCGACTGAGATCTTAATTTCTGGAAAGTCCGGGATTAAGTCATTAGGTTGCGCAGCGCTGATATCTTCCTAGTTCTGGGCGTAAGATATGGGCCGAACCTATGGAGACCCCCCTTATTCTTTTAGAGATCACAGGGCTGATTTGTCCATGCCGAGGGCATTTTATGCAGAGCTGGTTTCTTTTGGCCGACCTCCCGATTGTGGGAATGTGTGGTGGACCGTCAGGGGTTTTAGCTGTCCTGCTGCCTTAAGCCAAGCTGTCCTGAGAGACTTCTGGTCTGATCTTTGACTCTTCAGACGTTAGTCAACGTCTGGACATTTTATGCATCATCATGAGTCCTGCGACACCTTAGTTGAAAGTAGAGAGACTAAGGAGTAGAAGTAACTCGTGTGTTTTACTTTGAAGGCCAGAAGTCAAAAGTACTACTTGTCCCAGAGCTGTATCGTAAAGCTCTTTGGGCCTTACCTAGACCGTGGTCGTTTGGTGAAGTTCTGTCTTACTGTTAGTGCTCCAGAACTGATTGATGTTCGTGTCTTGGAGATTTTCATTGACTGAGTGTTAGCTTTGCTGAAGCTGATCCGGCTGTGTTCTGACACGTGGCTTATTATTCCAAGGCACGTTTCGTCTTCTACGTAAGTAATTAATTTCTTATCCATGCGTGATTTTATGACGTCATAGATTTGATTTTCTGATCCTGTGCTTCCGGCGTTGATTTTTTGGTTATTTTCACACGGCAACCTGCTCTGCCATTTGTGGACGCGTGAACGAGGCACGTCTCCTTGAAATCCGCCGAAGCCTCTTTGGTAACCGCAATTCTTGAGCTGTTTGCACTTCCTAGTTATTATTCCGTTGAGTGTTTTCGAGGCGCGTCAGGTCTATCGCCTTTAATGCTTCTTATCTATTTCCGAAAGGTCTCTTGGTTATCCTCTCATTATAAATAGCCTGCTTTTGCCTCCCAATTCTTCACTACCAAAAAGTTTGAAAAGCATCTCGGTTGTTCTTCCCTTCTGTTGTTGCTTCGTCATTTCTTCTCGTTTATTTCCCACAGGTTCCGGATGAGGCCCCAGTTTGAGTTCATGCCAAGCATTTGTTTTGATGAATGTTTCTTTATAATGACCGTGATAAAGGATGGGTTTCTTCATAATGGTCGTGATAATTTCACGCACCGTTATGTCTGAGCTCGAAGGAGGGTGAGGCTTGTCAGTACTGCCTTCCGCGTAGGTGCTCAGGGCAGGGTGATGATGCCCAGAGGGCTTCTTCGTCCTTAACTGCATCTCCGAACGGTGGTTCCTGTCAGCCTTTCCGCTTTTCTTCTCTCAAACTCCATGACGACTCTTTTACAGTCGCTCATGTTTTTTTTTTATCTGTTTTCCTTTCCCTCGACGATTGGATTTTTGTAATTTCTTTTGTAATAGACCCAAGCGCCAGTGGTGGTTTTGGGTGTCCTTTTCTGTAATTTCTTCTATAATAGCTCTTTATGAATTAATAAAGAATTACCTTTTCTTCATTACTTTTGTGTTTTCCTTTATTTCCCACGTTTAGGTTTGCTAGTTTCCCACGACTACTCGCCGCAACTCTTGAATGATCACGCCCTATCATTATGGTCGTTTTTGCCCTATAAATAGATGTTTAAGGCAAGAATAACTTTTCCAAATCTCACCATGTCTCTTTTAATGGTTAGCGGAACTCTCCCTGGTATTGATGTTAGGGTTGCCTTCTACATGGTTCTGAACCGTGTTGACTTTTCCATTGAGCACTTCTGCATGGAAGTGGTTGGGAGGGTTTTGTTGACGTCCTTCGTCCGCGCGATCTTATGGATGACGATCACCTTTCTACCCTCAGTTCTGCCAGGCCACTTTATCCTCTAGTTTATTCTCTGATTGGCATTACCAGCACTTCTGAACCTGCTCTTTTTTCCGCTGTGGGGTTTCTGGTTCGTCGTTGTGGGGGTGGTCGCCTTCTAGCTGTCATGATCAGGGCTTCGGTGGATATTGGCGGTCCTTCGTCCTCTTCTTCTTCTTCCGGCGAATAAGAGCTTGCCGCCAAACTGTATTTTCTTGTTTTCTTAAATATGTAATTCAAAACTTAATGTAATTAACCCTATACTTACTAATGCAATTTTTCTTAGGCTTACTACGCATGCTCCGAATGATCGCTCCTGCAAAAGAAATAATTTCAGACCTAGCCTAACATGCCATAAGCTTACTATTTCCTTCTGCAAAATAGATCCCGAATTAGCCCTGCATAAAAGTTTTAAATAGTGTTAGAGTCTTTAGCTTTGCCCCTGGTTGTCTATACCAGAGTTGTCTTCGCGTAACTAGTTTCACCAGTACTCCTCCTTAGACCTCTGGTCGTGGCTTTCGCTACTAGAGCTGATATCGCTAGCTTGAGCGCGACAAGTTTCGCTAGGACTTCTCCTTAGACCTCTGATCGTGGCTTTCGCTACCAGAGCTGGTTTCGCCAGCTTGAGCTTGGCTAGTTTAACTAGGATTTCTCCTTAGGGCCCTCGGTCGTTACCATAGCAACCGAGGTTGTCCTGTCCCGGGTCGTGGCTTTCGCTAACAGGGTTGTTTTCGTCGGCTTGAGCTCGACTAGTTTTAGCCGAGACTCCTCCCGTGCCCCTGGTCGTGGCTTTAGCTACCAGGGGTATCTTCCTCATTTTAAGCATGAATAGTTTCGCAAGGACTTCTCCTTATACCCCCGGTCACTGATGGGCCTAAAAAGTTTCCTAAATAGGTCTACACCCGCAAGTGCACGGGTGTCAAGTTGTAATAAATTCCGGTAAGACCGGTTCGTTCCTCAGAGACTAGTTGAACCTATTCTAAAATTAGGAAGTAATAAGATTTTAAAATGATTTGGTTTTGGTTTTTAAAATAAAATATTAAAATAAAATTACGGAAAGAAAATAATTACAAATGATACAAGGAACTCAAATGGGAGAGAGCCTAGGGTTTTCTGAATCCGTTCTCCTAACAATTCTAACGACAATTTATTTGGATTTAATTAGCGAATTTTATATATAACTCAGATTCTAGTCCATAAATGGTCTAAAAATCCGGAAGATTTTATCATGAAAAGCAATAAAAATATTAATAAATCATATCGATAAAATTACTTATGAAGAACTTCATCTAAAACCCTAGATAGAAAATTAGTTACTCATGGACATTATATAAAAGAAATTGGAAAATAAAATAAAAAGATTCGGAGAAGAAAACACCTTTTTTCGCTTTTTTTTTTCCTTCTGCGCAGCCAAACAGAACCTTAGGGAAAATTATTTTCTCATCTTCCCGGAAACGATTTCCAGGTAAAAAAATAATTTTCCTTCCCTGGTTTTTCTCTTTCCTTCTCTGTTTTCTCTTTCTTTCTCTTTCTAAACTTTCTCTTTATCTCTCTATAGTAAAACAGTAACACTCTCTTTCTCTCTCTTAGCCGAAACAGTAAAGGATGAAGAAGATAAATATAATTCAATGGAGTTTATTAATTCAATCTCTTTCTCTCTCTACAGAACAGGAGCTCCTCTCTCTCTTAATTCTTCTAATCTAAACTTCTCTCTCTCACTAAGAGAAGAAGAAAAAAAAGAATAAGAAATAGAAAACAGAAACTCTCCTTCTCTTTCTACCTCGGTTTTCTTCTTTAATGGCCGTGAGGAGCTATCCCCTCCCTCCTGTTTCCTTTTCTCTCTACTAAACCTATTTCTCTTTCTTAGCCGAGAGGACCCCCAAACCGAGATGATCTTAACTTTTCTTTCTCTGTTTTTTATTATCACCCCCTCAGTCGACCACTTCTCCCTCTAGAAATATTTCTT
>BEHA01000837.1:869672-898139 GCA_002897215.1 Eschscholzia californica subsp. californica
CTTTCGCCGATGGATTCGTATTGGAATCTACTTTCACATGAGCACTAATATTGACCAGAATGCCCTTGTCATTAAAATGACCAAAATGCCCCTCAAGTATGTCTTTATCACGATGTTTTCGCATCGAACTTCGTAAATGAGACCTGAGAAAGAAAATCAAACAAATCATCAGAGTAACTGCTCGAACTGGACTAACTAACCCGAGTTAAGAGATTCAGATGGGACATTTTCATGTCTCATCAGTCACCTTCATCGGGGCGGTAGTTTTATCTAGGACTTCTCCCTGGGGATCCACAGGGACCACGTTTCACTCGAGTAAAGGGTTGAGTTTAGCTAGGACTCCTCCTTGTGAGGCCTCAGGTCACAGCCGTAGCTACCGGAGCTACCTCCTTTGCCGGCTTGAGCTGATCAGTGTAACTAGGACTTCTCCTTGGGACCTTGGTGACGGGTCAGTTTTTACTCGAGCAAAGTTCAGTTTTACTAGGACTGCTCCTTAGGGGCCTCGGTTGTCGCCGTAGCTACTGAGGCTATCCTGTCCCTGATCGTGGCTTTCGTTTAGCAGGGTTGTTTAAATTAGGGCCCTTGGTTGCTACTTTCACCTACCAAGGCTGCCTTTAGGTCCCCTGGTCGTGGCTTTCTCTGTCAGGGTGATAGGCCTAAAATAGGTCTATTCCCGCAAGTATACGGGGTCAAGTTATAGTATGTCAGTAAATTCGTGAATCGTCCCAAGGAATAGGTAGGAAACTTCAGATATTGAATACGGGTTTAACTCAATAATCAAGATGTCAAAATTCTCGGGAATCCACCATCGTCATCCATCTCTAGTATCCGCTAAACTTTAGAAGACATTTTTAGAAGGTAGAATGGGTGAGAAGGGCGATTGAGCTTCCCCACTCTATTTAGTGGCTAATTCCTTTTCGAAGATCATTCGTTCCAAGATGTTGTCCCCACTCTATATACAAAAGAGATTTAAGTAATTAAGTGCTTGTTTTATAAAGTGAAATTATGCGGGGGATTTTATAACCTTAGATATCTTCTCACCTCTCTCTTAGATAGTTTAGTTAGTTTTATTTGTTTTCTTATTTCGTACAAATCAATCATCAAATTTATGAAGTGTGGTGTGTGTGTGTTTTAGTCTAAGTAGTTATTAAGATCTTGATTATTGGGTTAAACCCGCATTCAATATCCGAAGTTACCTACCTATCCCTTGGGACGATTCACGAATTTACTAACATACTATAACTTGACCCCGTATACTTGGGGGAATAGACCTATTTTGTAAGATGTCAATAGCTAACTTAGACTAAAACACACACCCACCCCACTCATAAATTTGATAATTGATTTGCAAGAAATAAGAAAATAAATAAAACTAATTAAACTATCTAAGTGAGAGGTAAGAGGATATCTAAGGTTATAAAATCCCCCGCATAATTTCACTTTGTAAAACAAACACTTAATTACTTAAATCTCTTTTGTGTATACTCGGGATCCAATATAATGAACTATTTGGATTCCGGATGATGTTCTAAACAAAATAATTTTATAATTACTAATTCTAATTGTCTTCCTTATAGAGATTCGGATCGCTTAACTATAATTCATCATCTAAAAAGCATACCCCATCTAACAACTTAACGAAAGTATGAAATATCTAATTATGAGGCATGAGTAATGGAAAGAAAATCCAATCCATATAGGTAAACAATCAATAGACATTAAGGTACATCAAGAGATTTTAATTAATCAATAACAAGTGTTACAAAGATTCAAAATGGGTTTCATTCACAACCTTAGATTGCTAAGTTAACTATACATGAAATCTAGAGTAACATTCATTGACATTGTAAAATAAATGAAAATACTAAGAAATTAATGGAAAGAAATCACCAAGAATGTTCAAAATCCATATTCCCATGTATCTCCATTTGATCCAAGATTTGCTCCATTTGTGCTCAAGAATTTTACTTCAAGAATTCTAAGTAATAGCTATTTTATTGCACCCACAAATAAGAAAAAGAAAGAGAAGGAAAAAATTAGATGTAGAAAGAAGTTGGAAAGAAGAGATGAAAGGGGATAAAGATGATAGAAGAATATGGAAGGAAGAAGGAGAAGACTATTAATAGAAGAAAGAATAGTTGTAGAGAAGAAGTAGTAGTAGTATTAGAGAAAGATGGAAAAAGAATGGAAAAAATGGATTTAGTAGTGAAAATAGGTTGGAGAAAGAAATAGGTAAGAGACGATAGGTAAGAGGAGGTTGAGAGGGTTTTCAAGTCTAGAAAGAAATGAGAGAGATGGGTTGATGGCTAGGGTTTTAGGAGTTAATTGGGAGAAAATGAGAGAAAGAGGGTTAAAATAGGAAGTTAGGGTTGCTTTCTACTCAAGAATAGGATTCTTATTGGTTGAAAATTAAGGAAGGACAAAAAGAGGGGCAAAGTGGTAATTTTCAGGGACTTAAAAGTAGAAACCCTAAAGTTAAAGTAATAAAGGAGTCTGGTGCGGCTAGGGTTTAAATTCGGATGATTTGGTGTAACCGCATCCATGGAACTAAGTTGCAGTAGAAGCAGTATCCGTCGGATGAGAAAAACGCGAGATCTTGAAGGACGAGAGAGAGCCACGTGGCCGGGAGCATGAGGACTAAGCAGCTTCGGGTGCACGGGATTATAAGAAATAGAGTTGAATCTCGGCAGCCGTTGGATCTAGAATACACGGAAGGTTGCAGCTGCGATTAAAACGCGAGCAAGGGACTACCAGATTAAAATGGAACGCGCTACACTGGATCGTGCTCGATGGCCCCACTTCGCTGTTCCGCCGGTATACAGAACTTAAATGAAATGGCCTCCAGGCTTTGCCACGTGTCCAGCGCAATACCGCATGCCAGAACGCCTACCGAAAGTGTCCCACTTGGTGAACAACATTTGACCCAACTTTGACTTTGGCTAATTCCTTCGTCCGGACTCCGATTTGACTTTCGCTTTCTCCTACAGACTCGTCTCGACCTCTAACTTTCAACCACGCACTGACCTTGGCCAAATTACCAGAATTTCCTTGACTCCAAACGACCAAAATGCCCTTCATGCATCTTTTCCTCGTTTTTAACCGTTTTTCACACCTAACTCTGCAAAAGACACCTAATCAAGAAAACCAACCATTTTATTATAATAGAGACTCGAAACCGACTAACTTGGCTAAATTAAACGACTTAGATGGGACATTTTCATGACCCATCACAGGGCTACCTGCTAGATTCAGAGCGAGATGAGTTTGACTAGGACTCCTCCTTTAGGTTCTAGGATGGGCAGTATTATACTAGCAAAAGCTTCTAAGTTCGCTAAACATGGCTAAAATCCTCTATAACTCTCTTACTTAACTCTTTACCATACAACTAGATCTATGCTTCATCTTCTTGAGCCTGATTCATCCTTCGGTGTTCTAGGATGTATCGGTGTCTTTCTTCTGGAATGCGAATCTGAGATGCTCCGCGTTCCAGGGGTGTGTAAGGACCTGACCTGACGTATTCTCTAACCTATAGGTGTCAGGTCTAACGATTTCTACTATCTTATAAGGCCCTTCCTATGTGGGAAAGAGTCTGGCCGCTGATGGTTTCAAGATGAATTTAGAGTTCCTCCATACCATGTTTCCGACGTCGAACTTTCTTATCTTCATGTGGGACCTATGCTGCATGGTCATAGTGTCTTTGAAGGCGAGATTTCGCAGCTCCGCCCGTTCTCGAACTTCGTCGACTAAGTCTAAGTGTTCTATTATTAGTTGTTCATTAGTTTCAGGATCGAAGTGTCTTACTCTCAGACTCGGTTTACCTATTTCTACGGGTAGCACGGCGTCTATGCCGTACACCATTTGAAAAGGCGTCTCCCCCGTAGCTCTTCGTGGTGTGACGCGGTAGGTCCACAGCACGTTGGGGATTTCGTCCACCCAGTTTTTGTTTCTATAGCACTTAGTTTTAATGTACTTAACAAGAGTTTTGTTGGTTACTGCTGATGTCGAAAATTGGCTCCCGATTAAATCAGCATGAAAAAGGGAGTTGATGCATGGTAGCCTCCGTTATGATAGAATATTCCGTTTAGAGAGTTGAGATTCCTCTGTTCAGTTCTGCTCCCTGCTTCTTGCTCCAACTCCTGACTCCTAGCTCTAGCTCCTGATTCCTTGCTCCTGTTCGTCTGTTTCCAAATGGGGGAAAAACCTGCAAAGGGTTCGAAAACCGCTCCGACGCTCAAGACAGTCAGGTTGCTCTTTTCAGTAAAAGAATGAATATTGATTGATCCTTTTGGGGGGCGAGTTATGAGAACTCTGAGTTTTGGGTGATTTTTTTTGGGAGAAGAGATCGTGTCCTGAGAAGGACGATGTGGTGGGTCGTTTATAGGCGATGTTAGACCGACCATGATCAGTGGCGGTGGTGAGGCGGTTGCCGTCAAACCAATATAGAAGTTACCTCTTTTGCGTATCTAGGGTTTCTCTTCGAGTCTATCCCGGATCTTTGATAAGTGAAAGTTCCTAAGTTCAAGGATACTTCGTTGATATCTTGCCGGAGTGATAGACTCTAAAGGAGAAGTTTCCTCCTTTAGATACGTGGAGTCCAACCGGGCTTAAACACTTTTAGATGTGTAACCGACTGAGATCTTTCTGAAAAATCCAGGATTAAGTCATTAGGTTGTGCAACTTTGATATCTTCCCAGTTCTGGGCGTAATATATGGGCCGAACCAGTGGAGACCCCCCATATTCCTTTAGAGATCCCAGGGGTGATCTATCCATGCCAAGGGCGTTTGGTAAAGAGCTGGGTTCTTCTGGTCGACCTCCCTGTTGTGGGAATGTGCGGTGGACCATCAGGGGTTTTAGCTGTCCTGCTGCCTTAAGCCGAGCTGTTCCGAGAGACTTCTGGTCTAATCATTGACTCTTCAGACGTTAGTCAACGTCCGAAAATTTTATGCATCATCATGAGTCCCACCACTCCTTAGTTGAAAGTAGAGAGTCTAAGGAGTAGAAGTAACTCGTGTGTTTTACTTTAAAGGCCAGAAGTAGAAAGTTTTACCTGTCCCCGAGCTGTATCGTAAAGCTCTTTGGGCCTTACCTAGACCATAGCCGTTTGGTGGAGTTCTGTCTTACTGCCAGTACTCCAGAGCTGATTGAGGTTCATGAATTGGAGATCTGCTTTGATTGAGTGTTAGCTTTGCTGAAGTTGTTCCGGCTGTGTTCTGACATGTGGCTTATTATTCCAAGGCACGTTTCGTCTTCTGCGCAAGTGATTAATTCCTTTCCATTCGTGATTTTGTGACGTCACAGATTTGATTCTCTTGTTGTGTGCTTCCGACGCTGATCTTTTGACACGGCAACATGTTCTGCCGTTTGTGGATGCGTGGAATGTCGTCATTGGTGGACGAGGCACGTCTCTTTAAAATCCGCGGAAGCCTCCTTGGTAACTGCGATTCTTGAGTTGTTTGTTCTTCCCAGTTATTATTACGCTGAGTGTTTTCGAGGCGCGTCTGGTTTATCGCCTTTAATGCTTCTTATCTATTTCCGAGAGGTCTCTTGGTTATCCTCTCACTATAAATAGCCTGCTCTTGCCTCCCAATTCTCTACTACAGAAAAGATTGAAAAACATTTCGGTCGTTCTTTCTTTCTGTTGTTTCTTCGTCATTTCTTCTTGTTTATTTTTCTAAGGCTCGGGATAAGGCCTCTGTTTGAGTTCCTGCCAAGCGTTTGCTTCGATGAATGTTTCTTCATAATGTCCGTGATAAAGGATGGGTTTCTTTATTATGGCCGTGATAATTTCACGTGCTGTTATGTCTGAGCTCGGAGGGGGGTGAGGCTTGTCAGTAGTTCCTCCCGCTTAAGTGTTCAGGACAAGGTGATGATGCCAAGAGTGTTCTTTTGTCCTCGGTTGTCTTCCGGTCTTGTTTACGTTTCTGGGAAGGGATACCTGGTAAACTTTCATTTCCTCTTCAACTGAGACGTGTGATCGTTTTTTTGTGGCTCACCTTTCTTGATTTTTCTTTGCCCTTAAACTATTGGATTTTTGTAATTTCTTCTGTAATAAAACAGAACTTTTCTTTTACAGCTTCGGATCACTTTGTTGCAATTTGTTATCGACACCGTGTGCTGATTCTGCAAAATTAATATTAGCATAAATCCTAACTTACTAATGTATTTTCCTAGGCTTACTACGCATGCTCCGGATGATCGCACCTGCAAGAAGAGAGATTTCAGAGCTAGTCTAGTATGCCCTAAGCTTACTATTTCCTTCTGCAAAATAGAATCCGAGTTAGCCCTGTATAAAAAGTTTTGAATAGTGTTAGAGTTCTTAGCTCTGCCTCCGGTTGTCTATTCCAGAGCTGTCTTTGTATAACTAGCTTCACTAGGACTCCTCCTTGGTCCTTTTATTGTGGCTTTCGCTACCAGAGTCGACGTCGCCGGCTTGAACTCAGCTAGCTTAACTAGGATTTCTCCTTGAACCTCTGGTTGTTGCTCTTGCTACCAGAGCTGGTTTCGCCATCTTGAGTTTGGCTAGTTTTGCTAGGACTTCTCCTTAGACCTCTGGTTGTGGCTTTCGCTACCAGAGCTAGTTTCGCCAGCTTGAGCTTGGCTAGTTTAGCTAGGACTTCTCCTTAGACCCTGGTCGTGGCTTTCGCGACCAGAGCTGGTTTCGCCAGCTTGAGCTTGGCTAGTTTAGCTAGGACTTCTCCTTAGATCTCTGGTCGTGGTTTGGGTTACCAGAGTTGGTTACGTCGGTGCAAGCACGACTAGTTTTTGCCGGGACTCCTCCCGTGCCCCCGGTTATGGCCTTAGCTACCATTGTTGTCTTCCTCATTCAAGCATGAATAGTTTCGCAAGGACTTCTCCTTATACCCCCGGTCACCTTCATCGGGGCGGTGTTTAACTAGGACTTCTCCTTGGGGATCCACAGGGACCACGTTCGAGTAAAGGGTTGAGTTTAACTAGGACTCCTCCTTGTGAGGCATCGGGTCCCAGTCGCGGCTATCGTAGCTACCTCCTTTGCCGGTTTGAGCCGATCAGTGTAACTAGGACTTATCCTTAGGACCTTGGTGAGGGGTCAGTTTTTACTCGGGCAAAGTTCAGTTTAACTAGGACTGCTCCTTACGGCCCTCGGTTGTTGCCGTATCTACGGAGGCTATCCTGTCCCTGATTGTGGCTTTCGCTTAGCAGGGCTGTTTAAATTAGGGCCCTTGGTCGCTGCTCTCACCTACCAAGGCTTCCTTTAGGTCCCCTGATCGTGGCTTTCGCTGTCAGGGCCACCTGCTCGATTCAGAGCGAGATGAGTTTAATTCGGACTCCTCCTTTAGGTTCTATGAGGGGTAGTACTGTACTAGCAAAAACGTCTAAGTTCACTAAAATCCTCTATAATTTACTTAACTCGTCACCGTACAAGTAGATCTATGCTTCATCTTTTTGAGTCTGATTCATCCTTTGGTATTCTAAGATGTATCGGTGTCTTTCTTCTAGAATGCGAATCTGAGATGCTCCGCATTCCAGGGGTGTGTAAGGACGTGACTTGACGTGTTCTCTAATCTATAGGTGCCAGGTCTGACGACTTCTACTATCTTATAAGGCCCTTCGCAGGTGGGGAACAATTTGGCCGCTGTTGGTTTCTGGGTGAATTTAGAGTTCCTCCATACCATGTCTCCGACGTCAAACTTTCTTATCTTCATGTGGGACGTATGTTGTTTGGTCATAGTGTCTTTGAAAGCGAGATTTCACAGCTCTGCCTGGTCTCGAACTTCGTCGACTAGGTCCAAGTGTTCTAACATTAGTTGTTCATTGGTTTCAGGGTCAAAGTGTCTCACTCTTAAACTCGGTTTACCTATTTCTACGGGTAGCACGGCGTCCATGCCGAACACCATTCCAAAAGGCGTCTCCCCCGTAGCTCTTCGTGTTGTGACGCGGTAAGTGCACAGTACGTTGGGGAGTTCGTCCACCCAGTTTTTGTTTCCATAGCATTTAGTTTTAATTTACTTAACCAGAGCTTTGTTGGTTACCTCTACTTGTCATTTTCCGGCGGGGTGTGTTGGGCTTACGCAAGCCGGCTTGATCCCATACTCCGCGAGGAACTCCTTCATAACCTCATTGTTGAATTGCGGCCCGTTGTCCATGACCAAGATCTTCGGGACTCCGAATTGGGATATTATGTTAGTTCATAATATACTGATGATCTCCATAGTGCGGGTTCAGGTCAGTGCTAATGCTTCCGCCCACTTGGTGAAATAATCTACCATAACCAAAACATCTTCTTTCTTCCTGCGCCAGCCGGGAACGGTCCTACCAAGTCGATTCCCCATTGTGCGAAGGGGCAAGGACTAATGATAGGCGTCAGCTCTGTAGGATGTAAACGATAATCGTTAGCGTATACCTGACATGGCGTGCAATGCCTGGTGTGGCTTATGCACTCTTCTAACAACCCCGGCCAATAATACTCGGCCAGGGTAAGCTATCTGCTCAGAGTTCTTGGTCCCGCATGATTTCCAGCTGCTCTTCCGTGCATCTCTTCCATCACGTATTCTTGTTCGTTCTTCGCCAAGCAACGTCGTAAAGGGTGAACCAGGGACTTCCGATATAGCAGTCCTCCTAGCAAGGTATACCTCGCAGCGTTTCTTCGTACCCTTCTTGCTTCGCTAGCATCTTCAGGCAATTTTTGTTTTAACAGATACTCAACGTATGGTCTCATCCAGGTATCCCCCTGGTTTACTCTGATTGCCATGATTTCCTGTGCTTTGTCGATGCTTCTTTTTTCTAAGCTGTGAAAGATTACTCCCGGGATCGCGGTTCGTCCGCTGATCATCTTTGACATCGCATCAGCCAGAGTATTCTTCTCCCGGGGTATCCTGGTGATAGTGAATTTCTGGAAGAAACCAACCAATTCTTTTACCTTCTTTAAATATTTGATCATGTTCGTTCCTTTCACTTCGTAGTCACCGTTGATGTGGTTGACTACTAGTTGAGAATCGCTGAAAACCCGGACACTTGCAGCTCTGGTCTTTAGAGCTAATTTGATTCCCGCCAGTAAAGCTTCGTATTCGGCTTCGTTGTTTGTTACTGCAAATTTGAACGAGGTAGTCGGGAAGGTCTTTTCCTCTTCAGGACTGATCAGCACCGCCCCTGCTCCTTTCTAAGATTCGCTTGATGCTCCGTCCACGAAGAGAGTCCAAATCTGATCTGGGCCAAGATTTGTTGTTGCGATCGAGCATTCTGTTACGAAATCCGCCAATGCTTGCCCTTTTATAACGGTTCGGGGCTCGTACCTGATATCGAATTCACTCAGCTCCACTGCCCATCTCGTCAATCGTCCTAAGAGATCCATCTTCTGGAGTATATTCCTGAGTGGTTGGTCCGTCTGAACCACTATTGTGTGAGCTTGGAAGTATGGGCGCAGCTTCCTAGCGGTCAGAATGAGCGCGTAAGCCAATTTCTCTACAGTTGGGTAGTTCAGCTCTGTCCCACCTAATACGTTACTAACAAAGTATACGGGGTGCATGACTCCTTCTATTGTTTTCATTATCGCTGCTGAGACGGCTTCTCCGGAAGTCGCAAGATAAACAATGAGTTCATCCCCGTGGCTCGGACTGACCAGCAGTGGTAGTTTCATGAGGTGTGCTTTCAACCCTTGGAACGCCTTCTCTGCTTCGTCGGTCCAAGTGAAGTCTGGTACCTTTCGGAGAGTCTTGAAGAAAGGTAGGGCCTTATCCCCCATCTTAACGAAGAATCTGGAAAGTGATGCCAATCTCCTAGTTAGTCGTTGAACGTCTTTCCGACAAAGTGGGTTGGGCATATTTCGTAGGGCTGTGATCTTAGCCGGGTTGGCTTCTATCCCTCTGTGGCTAACAATGAACCCAGAAACTTTCCCGAAGTTACACCGAACGCACACTTTTCTTGGTTTAGTTTCATATTGTAGGCTTGGAGTTTGTCGAATGCGGTATTAAGGTTAGTGATCAGGTCTTGGCGAGCTTTGCTTTTCACGATCATATCATCCACGTAACATTCAACTGTCTTCCCGAGCTCATCCCTGAATATCCCGTTATTTAGACGTTGATATGTTGCCCCGGCATTCTTGAGACCGAAAGGCATTTGTTGATAGCAGTATAGCCCTCGATCCGTTAGGAATGCGGTATTCTCTTGGTCGGCCCAATGCGTGGCGATCTGGGGGTATCCCGCTAAGGCATCCATGAAGCTTAGTAATTCGTGGCCCGTCATGGAGTCTACTAGCTGATCTAGGGACGGCAGCAGGAAACTATCTTTCGGGCAAGCTTTGTTTAGGTCGGTAAAATCTATGCACATTCTCCACATTCCATTCTTTTTCTTGACCAGGATCACATTGGCCAGCCACTCCAGGTATCGGGCTTCCCTTATTACCCCCGATGCCAGAAGTTTCTCAACCGGCTTGGCTATCTCAGCCTGTTTGTCTTCTGAAAAATTCCTTTTCTTTTGCTTCACCGACATGCTTCCTTCTCTGATATTCAATTTATGGGTGATGATCCCTGGGTTTATCCCGGGTAGCTCATCCGTCCCAAATGCAAAGACATGACGGTGTTCTCTCAAGAAACTGGTTAACTCTGCTTTTTCATCGTCATCCAATGTACTCCCAACGTAAGTCACTTCACTGGCTTTTTCTTCAATTTGTATAGGTATGGGTAAATCTGCCGTTCTTTCCTCTTCTTCTTGGATCTTTTCACCTGTCGGTGCTTTTGTACCGTGTATTTGTCCTTCTGCAGGAGGTGGCTTTACCTCTAGATTGGTGGCCTCCTCCAGTCCCGCCATTCTACTTTCCTGATAGGTCTTTATAGAGAAGAGTTACCGAATGTGGTGGTTTGCTGGAGAGATCCCCTCCTTCTAGCGCCAAATGCTAATGTCGAAAATTGGCTCCCGATTAAATCAGCATGAAAAAGGGAGTGGATGCATAACAACCTCCGTTATTGATAAAATATTCTATTTAGAGAGGTGAGATTCCTCTGTTCAGCTCTGCTCCGCTTCTCTGCTCCCTGCTTCTTGCTCCTGCTCCTGACTCCTTGCTCCCTGATTCTCAACTCGAATTAATAATGGTTGTCTTTTGCTTCAATGAATACCCATCCACACAAAGTGCGCATAGAATTTTGACATAAATAATTGATTAATCAGGAAGTTGCTTTTTTAGGCAATTACGGTCATCTTCTTTCTATATAAACATCATAATGTTGATAGATCAAGCAAGAAACAACACCACCTAAAAGCTTTGGTTATCACAAACTAGACATGGCTCAAATTCAAAAGCTTAATTTTGAATATGAAGCAAAATCCACAGCAGACAAGTTCTATAATTTGTTGAAAAATAATATGAGCCAACTTACTAGCTATTTTCCTGAAACTTACAGGAATATTCAAGTTCTAGAAGGAGATGGAATTAGTCTTGGCTCTGTCACTCTCTGGGAATCTGTAGTTGGTAAGCTATTAAGTTTGTATGCAGATAATTTGGCAATGAATGGAGAACCCTATAAATTACTTTACGTAGTCATGGCCTGGTCTTTATTTGACCACGACTATTAAATCACTCGCCATTAGCTTGTGAATTTTTTCCATGATTTGTATATATGTTTTGTTTTTCTTGGGTCAAGTACATATGAACAACATGAATTTTAGTATTTTCAAAGGTAAGTTTTGCACCAAGATATATTTCATCCCAAAACCAGTTACCAATTAATTACTGGGAAGGTCTACTTTAACCCTTATATGTATGATTCTCTTCTTTTTTGACATTGTGTAATTTTTTTTTTCGTAGTTTTAACTTTTCAAACCAGTATTCTCTGTAGATAAGTGCAGTGTTCTAGAGCGTAAGAGTACTTTTTTTTTTTTTTTGTTGAAAGAGCGTAAGAGTACTTATCTTAAGTTATTTAAGGTTTTTAGCTACAGAACTATTTTTAACTTAGATGTTCTTAAATATGTCCAAAAAATACTTCCTCGTACATTAATTTGTTTAAATGTAAACTATTAAATTCTATTCATCCCTCCGTTTTTCATCTTTCCCCCAGCCCTCCGTTGATGTCGCGATATATCACTTGAGTATATTTTTCTCACCATTCTTTCTCCAATTGCTCCACACTCAAGTGTATCGCCACATCAGCGGAAGAGCTGGTGAGAAGCTTTAGTAAGAGAAAAAGAGAAGAGGAAAACTGAAACACGTCGAGAGAGGAAAAAATGGAGTAGTCCTAAACCGCTAAAAGAGTTTCATTAAAGGTTTAAATTAGCTTTATTTAATTTCTTAGGTAAATATTTTTGTTGTAAGTGCTTCGGAACACAGAATACATAATTAAGTGCACGCTCATTTTCATTGAGATATAAAAGAAAATCTTTTGGAATTTAAATTACCTCAAAAAAACATTATGTAATTTAAATTGATTACTTTTATTCACTGTTACAAAGGAAAAATGATATTACCCAGAGGGTCTCAACTCTCAAATAAAAGTTTGCATTTTTGTGTTGATGCATGCATACCTCTGAGACTTTGACAAATTATATTTAGAAAGAAAAAAAGCAAACACCTCCTTAGTATGGGCGAAGCCACATGGAGACTAACCCTGGCTGCAGTCAGGGTTAGCTTTCGAAAATCTATACCAGAAGGTAGTATTTATCAAATAAACAGTCAGGGTTAGTTTTCTATATCTATATCCGAAGGTAGTGTTTGACAAAGATAGCTGGTCGGATCAGTTGGTCTTGACTCTGGTTGAGCGCGTCTTAAGTCACCAGTTTGAATCTCCCAATCCCCTTTCTCCATTTTTCTATTTCTTTACCTTTTTCCTTTCTTTCTTAGGTCATGCAAAGAGAGAAATTTTAAAGACGCTCCTTCTAAATATTAAAGGCGCCTTTCTCAAATAAAGAATAATCTAAAAGAGTGCATAACTAAATAAACTAATGAAAGCCTATTTTGCTTCAAACCAAATCCTCTTTCACTTCATCTACAAAATCTATATTGCGTCCAACGTGTAGTTTTTTCTTTTATAGGCTAGCCAGGCCTAGATTCGGATCCTGGCTCCGTAAGGAGTCCTTACCTTAGATGATGTACTTGACAATCCCATTAAAAACTGATTTGGTTTTATTGTAGATGGTATACCTATTTCTAGTATGGAGAGGAGGACAGCCATGGATGATGAGAAAAGGTCAATTACTTGGAGTTTTATGGGTGGTGATATTATGAATCTCTTCAGTGCTTTCGATTTGAAGCTGGTAGCTGTTACTCCAAAGAGTGGAGGGAAAAGTTGCCTAGTAAAATGGAGTATGGAATATGAGAAAGCAAATGAAAATATTCCAGATCCTACTTCTTATGTAAAAGTTGTTCAGAAGCTGGCTGCCCTGTCTCTTACTTCCTAACTAATTAAGCCTATCAATATCAAACATCATTATCATCATCCTATGCATTTACTACCTTTAACTTGTATCCAAAATTGTGTGGATGGGAGCTACCTTCTAAGTAAATAAAATGATGTGTGTTTCTTTATGTATTTGGATCTGACCCTGATGGTATTTATTCTTTTTCCAAATTACATATGAAATCTGAATTGACTCAAATAGAATTATCCTAAAGACTATATTTATTTGAGGAGAAAGTGCTGCTTGGCTCTGAGTGGTCGTCCGACGATGACCCGAATGGGTGACGTGGCCGGGCCAGCTCATACCAAATTCCACTTCCGCGTCCGTGGTGAGAGAGGGAGGTTTTATAGAGAATTAAAGTTTGGTCCTTGATTTTGTCCCATCTTAGACTAGAGAAGAGAGAGAGGGAGGGAAAGAACGAACTTTTTATTTGGCAGAAGGGAAAGAACAAACTTGATCTCATTGACTTCTCAAAGAGCAAGTATCCAAACCCTAACCCTAAACACTGACTTCTCAAAGAGCAAGAGCCGTAACCCTAAACAAGACAATTCACCCAGTTTACCCAAAAGTAGAATCAATCATACCAGGAAATACAGAATTCATAACATGTTTGTACTAAGAAATCTGAAACTTCAAGAAGCCCTAATAACTAGATTATAGAGAATGAATTGTGCAGAAAATTGTGTGAATTTTACAATGATTTGATAGAAATGAAAAACCAACTTCTCCTCAATCGTCTTGGAGAAGAAATAATCAAATTAGGGTTTTCAAATAAAATTCTTCGGTCTCTCTAGTTCTTCACTTTGATCTCTCTCTGAAGAAGATGGAGTAGATGATAAGCCCTTTATTCTGACGAATCCCTAGTCTCTCTAGTTCTCCCTCATCAGCTCCTCTCGGTTTCCCTCTCAAGATCGAGTTCTTTCCTTTGCTCTCTAGTCTGAGATGGAAAAAACCAGGGACCAACTTTAATTATCTATAAAACTCTTCCTCTCTCATTGACTCCGAAATAGAATTTGGACCGAGCTGGCCGGCCACATCACCATTCAGGTCAGAGTCGGACGACCACTCGGGCCTAGCATCATTTCTCTAACTTCAATTATTGTCCATACGACTCCCTAAGACCATATTCCACCTGCACCCATACCTTTTACGAAATGTCCATGACTTCATGGGATCTCCTCTCCATTTGTTTGTCACGACTCAATTAAATTAGATTTTAAGTTTTTAAAATAGTTGACTTCCAATTCTTTTTCTTCTTTGTTTCTCTCTCCCATCTTTTTCATCTTCAACATTATCTTCTAATCAAAAATTTTGTTTTAATTTTAAAACTTCAAATAATCTTAGTCAAAGTACTCCATCCTCGATGTTCACTATGTGTTTCATATGAAAGTCAACAAACAAGTTAACAACTTCATTCACAATGTTCACGTAGTTAGGGGATGTTTCATCAAACATATTTCTATTACGACCCTTCCGCAGAGCCCATATAATGTAACAATTCACTTTGACTCCTTAATTTTACCATTCTTCCATAGACCATTCCTTAAAAACCTGCAAGGAACTCGGAAACCTCTCTGACACTCAAGACACTCAGATTGTCGTTACAGCTTATAGAGTTGAGTATTGAGTAAACCTTTTTTGGAATATACCTTCTTCGAGGTGATTTGATGCCCCTTTTATAGGCTGCTTTAGACCGACAGTTGATAGACGTGAGGATGAGGTGGTTGAGATCCATCGTTTAGGATTAAGACTATTCTTCGGTAGTTTCGAGATTTAGGGTTACCCTTTTGAGTTATCTTATATCTTGGATATCTAGAAGTTTCTCTATTTTAGGATCCTTGATAGATATCTTTCTGAGTTGGTAGATCCTCTAGGATATGTTTTCTCCTTAGAAACTCTTGAAGTCCAAGTTAGGTAATTACTCGAGATCTTCACTGACTGAGATATTTGATAAGGTTCGGGATTAAGTCGGTAAGCGTGGGGCGCTTTTCTACCTTCCCATATTCAGGGCTTAAGGTATCGATCTTGCTTAGTCTGGATAGGCATTTTACTCAAAATTACTTTTAGGGACTTATTACGTTTTATCTAACATGCATTATAGTGAACTAAGAACTAATCATCCACAACATAAACGTAAATAAATAAGTAAATGCGCGCGAGAAAGTAAATCAAACACATATGGATCCTAGTATGACCCCTAGTCCTAGAAGATCTAATCTTCTTAGGATTCATCTTGTCTTCGATTTAGTCCACCTGAATCGCCATCCTCGAACCTCCATTGAATTCTCCCACTCGAATCAGGATCCCATCCTTGAGCTTCTTCAATGGACTCATAGACCCTAAACTCTAATTACAAGACTCGAACAATATGCAGATCGTATAAACTTGAAGTTAAAATTATTACATCGTGCACTCACTTTTGTTTAAACAAAGAATGAAAGAAAACAACTTTCTATGGCCATACTAGTTTCTGCATTCACAACATCCATTCATATAATATTCAAGGCATTAAATTATATATGGATGATTATCCGGGAGATACTTCGTCGACATCTCTATGTCACAAATGAGCCTTAAGTCTAAAATTAGAGGAATTTGACTAATGGTGCATTTCGATTTTATCTTTAATGATTTCTAAAATCAATTTTTAAGAAAAACTCTATTTGGGCAATAGGATGGCCTGGGTCAATTTCGGAAAAATTAGGTTTGACTTTTGTGATTCCTCAAAATCAATTTTGAGATACCCGTTTTGGGGCTTCAGGTGGCCCAGAACAATTTCGGTAAAATTTGGGTGTAACCGGGAGAAAAATCAGATTTTCGACGAAAAACTCCCACTCGGATCAATACCCGAAAATCCTAGCCGGTGATCGGAGACCTATCTCGGAATGGCCCGAGATAAGCCTTGGCCAAGGCCCGACACCATCTCGGCCCAAGCCCAAGTGCACCTTGGCCTGGCCAGACGCTCTAGCCCATAAGGGCTGGGACGCGTCCTTGGTCGCGTCCTGCACAGGAGCTGCTGCCTTGGAGTTGTTAGAAACTTCTAAAACTCCAAGTTTCCTTTTTTTTCTTTTGCTATTCTCAATAGTTGTTGTTCCAAATTTTTCCATCTAAAACCCAAAATTTGATTTTCAAGAAACTTCTAAAATCATGAAAATCTCTACCTTTTGAAAACTCTTTTCAAAAGCGAAAGATTTCAAAATTGAACTGTTTTGTAACTCTTTCAATCATCAATTTTGACATCAATTTGAATAATTTGAAAGCTAATTCAAAACTAAACAAATTGATGTCTAAAACAACTTTTGGACACATCTATCTATCTAAACAAGCATAAATTTAGTCTGAAACTTAGTCATAATTAGCTACGTGCAAGAGGCTCTGATTCCACTGTTGGCTTATGGTGTATCCTAGTGTTCTAAGCGGAATCTCAGACATCTAATGTCTAACAATAGTATCCCCATGATCTCATGCATAAGTTAATAATGAAACTAAGTAGTTTAGAGAGATTACCTTAATCGCTAAGTACCCCACGACCTATTCCGGTTGAATAAAAAGACCAAAAGCTCCAATTGTAGCTCCTCTACTTAAGATACCGAGTAATCAACTTGATCTCCCACCTCAATTTTAGCTAGAACTTTAATGGTGGTGAGCCGAAAAACACTTCTTCTTTAGACTAGATAAGAAGTTGGGAACTATTATCTCTTTCTTTCTCTACTCGATGTTGTATTGTTATAAATCTCCTTGAGAATTTTCCACACCTAAATCTCTTCTAATGAGAGCCTTATATAGAATCCCAAAGTTAGAGTTCAACCCTAATTAGGTTACCTAAAGACCAAAATAGAAGGAGGTTTAGGATTTTTAGAAAATAGAAACTAGTTTCTATTTCTTTTCTTCATTTAAAGTGGCAAGCCAAGACATCCCCTAAAAGGGCAGATTTGACCGACCCTATCAGTCTGGTTGGCCAAGGCATGGCCGACCCACTTATGGGGCCTTAAGTGCCTCTTAAGTCCCTGGCCCAAATACCTTCTATTCGGGCCTTCGTACTATCTTTGGTTTGACTCTCTTTAGACCTTTTGGACATATTTATGAGCCTCACCCATGTTTATATGTCTCATCCCTCTAGTCATATCTTCTGATCAAGTCGACACTCTTTGGTGTAACCCAATGTAGGATCCGAACGAAGTTAGCCGTGAATCGCCACGTGATTCGACGATCGTAGTTGAATTGTAGCTAAACATTACGATCCCTAAATCATCTGGACTTGATGATCTTCTTCATCAATTGTCATATCTGACAAATTGCTCGCATTCCACCTTTGGTCGAAGGACATCTCCTTCAGAGAGATGGGTCGGGCATGTTATGACTTGCCATATGAAGTAGACAGCCAGGCACGAGCTATTAAAGGGGCTGCCCTGACCGGCCACACAAAAGGAGAGCCCCAGATGGGACAAAACTCCCATATGGGAATCCCACTCAAAAAAGGTTTCTGAGTCTTATCTTTTCTAAAGTTCTTATTTGAATCTTAATTGGAATATGATTTCAACTCTTAAGTTCTCTATATAAGGACACTGGTAAGAACAGAAAATGTGCGAAATTTTCTCAAGAGAAAATCTATCTCTACAACATCAAGTAGATAAATAGATTTTAGAGAAAAAGCTCACAACCATTCTATCTAGTCAGAGAATAAGAGTTCTTCATCTCAACCTCTCAATAAGGTCCTAGTTGACAATAAAGGAGGGAGATCAAGTCAACTTGCTCGGGTGTCTCAAGTAGAGGGCTGCAATTTGGAGCTCTCGTCTTCGGATAAAGGCATCGATTTAGTTCGAGGAAAAGCGATTTAGGTAATCATCTATCCCATTCTAGTTAATCTTTAGTTCTTGCATGTGATCCTGGTAGCTAGTGTTAGACGTATTAGACGTTTGAGATTTCACTGAGAATACTAGGTGACGAAACCCAACAAGTAGTCCCAAGAGTAAACTATTTGATTAGATCTCAGGTCGTTATAAGTTAGCTACTCTGCTAAGTATCAAAACTGTATCAAAACTCACAGGAACTTCAAACACAATGAACGAAAGACTGACGAGCTGTTGACAGAGAAACTCATATTGAGGTCAAAGGGTGAAGATCTCCAATAACCACCTCCATTGTTACAACTTTGAGAGATAAAGAGGCGAATATCTATATATACACACACAAAGAGAAAGAGAAAGAGAGAGAAATATATATGATTTTTGATGGCATAGAAGATGAAGAAAAATGGTTGGCAGAAGGAATTGCATGACTTCAACAAAAGGCCTTTTACATCTGCGCAGTGGTAATTTATCTCTCTTTATCAACGAACCCAATTGTACAAAATCTATTATAATCGTGTTAATGGATCTATTATAATCCTGTTAATTTCTAATATACTTGTTCTGAAAAATTAAATATTAGTCTTTCTTTTCTGTTTTCTTCCTGTTTTGTTTTTGATTTTTGAATTCCCTTCTAGGGTTCATAGATTTTGTTCTAGATTCTTTAAAAATAATACAATTTTTCAAAACTTTGTCTTCGAGTTTCAAAACCCTTGAATGGGAAGGGTTACGGGTTGAAATTGGCCGTAACTGCAATTTGCCTAAATCTTCGAAGTATTAGCAGGAATTCCTATTGAGGGAGGTTTAACAATTGAAGTTTCTTAATGTTTGAAACTTCTTACCCTAGTTCTAGGTAAGGTATTCTTTCGATTGACATCTTCTTCTTCTTCTTCAAGAATTGAGCGGGAAATGACGTAATGGTGATTATTCCAGGCCTTAACAGAACCACAAAAAGGGATTGTTGTAGTTAAGATGAACTCTAGAATCATAAAGCTCATCTTGTTTGGTCTGGGTGAAGTTGTGATTTTAGTTTTTGAAGATTGTAATTTTATCATCTTTAAACCCACTTTTAACGAGATTTCTGAAACTGGATTTTAAGTCTTGTGCTCATTAATAGTAAGTTTTGTACAAATTATGATTGGACCAAGGATTTGAAAAGTATTTTGTGGGATTTGGTAATGAAGAAGAAGATTGTCAGTGTTAAAAGTTGCTACGGTTGCAAAAAAAAAGTTAATGAAAAAAAATTTAACCTCCATAAATGGAGATCAACGAAAGAACAAGAAGAAATAAATACAACAAATGATGGAAGAGAAGAAAGATAAGAAAATAAGTTGGAAAAAGATAAAGTAAATGAATTAAACAAGGGTATCTCTGGAATTTAAATGAGGGTATTTCCGAACAGTCTTAAAAAACATTAACAGTCAATAGATGCAAAAGTAAAAAAGGAGAATCTGGATATTTTCTATAAATTAGGAGGCTAAGCGGAAAGATAGTCATAACTTAGGGGGCTATTTGAGAAATAACACTCACAAATTTCCCTTTTATTTTAACTAGGTATAGCCCGTGCCCTATGGGCACGGGCAAGGGCGGAGGTACTTGGAGACTACCCCTGGCTGCAGCCAGGGGTAGGTTTTGTAATATCTCGTCAATGGTAGGGATGTTTTAGGTATTATGCATAGTAAGCCAGGGTAGGTTTTGTAATATTTTATTAGTGGTAAGGGTGATTTAGGTATTCCGCATGGACTTTTGTTTGAGAAGTCGACTGTTTGAGTCTTTGAGATTGGCGGAACAAAAACTTTTGGTAAGAAATTTGGGGAAGAAAAGAAATCTAGGGTTTATGTCAAAGATTCGGTTGGACGAAAATCCCAACTTTCCATCTCTTCTACACTATTCTAACAGTAAGATCATACTTCTAGGTTTCTTATTACTAAACATTCAACTCCACCAAATTGTATGAGTGATCATCAAGAACTATCATAGTTGTTATTTTCCGGATTTCTTCTTTGAATTTGATCTGATGATGGGGGTTTAATACATGGGTATGAACTCCAGGTCTGAAGTTACGAACTTAGCAAAGATTGAAAGAAATTATCAAGATAAATGTACAAATTCCATACTTAATCTCTTTAAATTTTCTTTTTCTTTCATGGTTTCTTCTTCACTCGAATAGGGCTTTTCTTTTCCTCAGTCCAATTGAGTCGGTCGCCTAGGTCCATTAAGAACGAGTTGGCGAAACGAGAGCAAATCGTGTTTCTTCGGAACATAGGAAATTACGATATGTGACAATAGTGATACAAACAGACATTATTCACCAAAAATTTATCCCTACCTAACAGTTTTGTGAGGTTGGGTTTTTGAGGAGAGAGAAGGTGTGGGATGACGTAAGCAAGGCGATTTTGGTTCTCTCTTCTTTTCCCCAATTCTGAAACCCTAAGCATAAATCCAAGCTGAAAATCAACAATCCAATACTATAATCCACAGAATCCGAACCGGAAATTTCGGCTAACCTATTAATAGCTACTCATCTGTTTGAATCTAGTAAATCGAGATCTTTTATCACCTATACCCTAGCTCATCAAGGTATTATTCACAAGTGTCTGGTTGAGTAAAGAGAAGCTTCGACTCGTCTTGGGAAGAAGCAACTACAAAGGATACAATCAATTATAACCAGATCTTGAAACAGGTAAGAATCTTTTTACTTTAAATTTACATTTACTCTCTTTGAACATGTGTCAAGTATAATCTGAGGGGATTGGACTGCTTCGCCTTCTTCATACCTTGCATGTAACGAACCTCGGGCTTTAATCCGTCTGGTCTTCTCTCATCGGTTGAGCTTCCCGAGCCTAAGTGTTTTAATTCTTTCTCTCCTTCCCGAGAAGAATTAGAGGAATTATGCTGTTTTGGATTTTGTGTCTGACCTATTTTGGGTTCCCTAGGCCTTCTTTTTTTTTGTTGAACTATTCCCTAGGCCTTTTCTTAGAAGTAATCTCGATTTCTCCCTTTATAACTCCTGGGTCTTTCCAACCACTTTCACCCTCTCCACCCATTATAACCAGAAGCTCTTCTCCTTCTCTCTCTTATTATTCATGTCGTCTCACTCATCCGAGTTCAACATAGACAACTTAACCACAAATATGGGGTTACAGCTCAATCTTTCTGACTATGGGAACCTAACTATCACATATCCGAAGCCAGCTGAGAATAAGGAATTACAGGAGATTTCGAAGGGTTTTGTGGCCAGACTTTGTTGTCATTACAACTATGGCATAGGTTTTATCAGGCGCAATCTTTCATATCAATCTAAATTCTTCAGGGAATGCAAGATAGATCCTCTAAGTTTGGGCCATAACTACTTCACGATTCAACCTAGAAGTTCAATAGTTATGAATGAGATCAACCAAGGTCGTCCTTGGATCATTAGAGGCCTGCTGGTTGTAATGCAAGAAGTGGATTTCCCTCTATCCGGTGAGTTGCCTGAGTTAATGCAAGAACCAATGTGGTGCAGTTTTTCTGGGCTTCCTTCATCAATTCAAAATCAGCATGACTTGGACATCATCTTCTCATGCATGGGGTACATAATGCAGGTGCAGCCAAGAAATTTTAGCATGGTAACGAACTCATACATAAGGATACAATTTATGTATGATGTTCGTACCCCTCTTTTGGCTACTCTGAATTCTATCTTCACAGATGGAGGCAAACCTGTGAACTTCAGCTATGCTAGATTCCCTAAGGCGATCTGTCATGTGTGCCGTATTATTGAACATCCTCCCACACCATGTATTCGTGCTAATTCCCAACCTAGGTTCTCTCCTATGGATACTTCTCTCCCACTACCTCACTCACAGCAAAATTGGGCATTATCTGTTCCTCACTCTACAGCAACTCCTGTCTCTCCTATACCCCCTCATGAGCTGTTTCAATATAGAGGGAAACGTAAGGAGGGTCAAGCTCTCATCGATGTAAAGATAGAGGAAGGAGAATACAGAAACAATGCCAAAAAACATCAGAGGGAGTGGTTCAAGGGTGAGAATTCCTCAGGTTGTGGTCCTTCAGGTACTGTCAGAAAGATGTATAGAACTTCGAGTAACTCCTCTGACTCCATGAGTCTCTCTTCGATTATTCCCTCTAGCTGGTACTGTCCTCCTCCCGAGTCGATTGATAGCCAAGAGGAGAGGAGGAGACATATATTTGCAGACTCTTTGTTGGTATCCCCAGGTCAGGAACAAATGGCAAGGGAAGAGGGCGAAGAAGAACAGTCCAATCCTCAGCTTTAATCTAGTTTATTTAGTAGTTTTCACTTAGTGGTGTTATGTTAAGTTGTTATTTTATGTTAATAGTTTAGTGTTAGTCAGGTTCTTCTTGTCGTTGTTTAACTTTGGAGTGGGACGATGGAGATCTTTTGTTTTTTTGGAAGTGAACTGATCTATAGTTGATAGTCGAGTTTCCTCAGGGTCGTCTCTGTAGTGGTGGTTAGTTAGCTATAGTTTATCTACCTTATGGTCTAGTCTTGTTCGGTTCTTTGTTGTTTATCCATGATAGATGATCTTTTGTTGATTCTGATGTTTAATGTTCTTGGTATGGGTATAATAGTTTCATCTAAAAAGTTTAACTTAATATATTGTTCTTATTGCCAATAGGGTCTCACTTGACTTGTAGTGTTTTTATCTGTTGATCGTTTCTTTGGCATTTCTTTTGGTTTTGGCTGTTTCGGTTTCGGTTTAGTTAGTGGGTGCTCTTAGTAGTGGGGTCATTTGATTTGTTCCTTTTTGGGCCCTTGGATGGATAGCCCATCTATCTTAAGTTGGAATGTTAGGGGGGCCTCTTCTATTAGCACCAGGAAATACTTAAATAATTTGACTAATAAATATAGACCCGACATCATTTTCTTATCGGAGACTAAGAACAGATCTACCAAGATGAATAAAATCTTTCCTAATCACAAAAGCTACGCTAGTCATTTTGTTGATCCCATCAAGAAAGCGGGAGGTTTAGCTATTTACTGGAAGCACCACTTTAAAGTTCAGATCATATACTCGGACAACAACATGATACATATTGAGATACAGACTAATCTCAAACAGAATCCTCTCAAGATCACGGGTTTTTATGGCTCTCCGTATAACAACAACAAGATTCATCCTTGGAAGACTGTTCGACATATTATTCAGGATATTGACACTCCTTGGATTTTGATAGGCGATCTTAACTGTATCCTTGACCCCACAGAGAAGTCAGGAGGTTCCCAGGGATCCAATTCTACCAACACTAAAATCAATGAGATCATTAGCGAGCTTGGGCTGACGGATGTGGGTTACCAAGGCAACCCTTATACGTGGAGTAATAAGCAATATGGAGAAAACCTGATTCAAGAGAGATTAGATCGAGCACTTGCTAATCTGAATTGGCTCCAACATGTCAAATCCAAGGGAGTCATCACCTCGATGCGGTCGGTTCTGATCATATGCCGATTCTGTTAGCTGATTTAGATGTTTCTTATAGCACTCCCAAGCCGTTCAAATTCATCAGGACTTGGATGTCACACCCCGAATGTTTTGATTTTATTGCTGATAACTGGAATCAAATCAAGAATAACCAGATTACGGAGAACATTCAGGGCAATTTAAAGAAACTCAGCAACAAACTTACGATTTGGAATAAAAAGGTCTTCGGCAATATAGATAATAAGATAAATCATATCATTAAACATCTGCAAAACACTGATTCCAAAGAGGAGAATAACAAGCTCAACTTAGAATTAGAGGAGCTTTATCAGCATCAAGAGAGTATTTGGAAAGAAAAATCTAGAAACAACTTCATCACCTTAGGTGACAAGAATACCAAATATTTCCACTCCCAGGCTATTCAAAGAAGCAGGACAAACTCGATCAGAGCTATTAAAGATAATAATGGAGATTGGAAAGAAGAAATAAAGGATATTCATGATACGTTCAAGAAGCATCTCCTTGACATTAACACCACAATCCAGCCTAGAGAAGATGAGGATACTTCCAATTTATTCCAACCTACTATCACTCCAATCCAAAATAAAGATCTTACTAAGATTCCTAACATAGAAGAGATCAACTGGGCCATGAAGAGTCTGAAGAAAGAAGCTGCGCCTGGGCCAGATGGTTACCCTCCTTACTTCTTTCAATCGAATTGGGATACTATTAACGAGGATATTTATGAGTTAGTTCAAAACTTCTTTAAAACTACTTACCTACCCCCTGGTATCAACCACACTCATATCTGCTTAATCCCCAAAACTCAGACTCCCCAAACACCTGCTGATTATAGGCCCATTAGTCTGTTGAACACCACTTACAAAGTCATCACCAAAATCCTTGCTGAGAGATTTAAATATACGTTAACTGATATTATTTCTCCTTTCCAAGCAGCTTATGTTCCTGGTAGACAGATAACAGATAACATTATTATGGGACAAGAGATCATCCACTCCTTTAAGAGGATGAAAGGACCAACAGGCTTTTTTGGACTTAAATTGGATATGTCCAAAGCTTTCGACAGAATAGAATGGAAATACTTCACGGACATAATGCGGAATCTTGGATATAATGAGCACTGGATCCAGATGATTCGGGCATGCATAACAAATACCTCGATGTCAGTCCTTATTAATGGTCGCCCAGGTCCGGTCTTTTACCCTTCTAGAGGTATAAGACAAGGAGATCCGTTATCCCCATTTCTTTTCACGCTGGCCATGGAGGGTCTCAGTCGTAAGCTTATGAGGAATGATAACCCGGATAGATTTGAAGGATTCAAGGCCACTCATAATAACTTTGAGATCTCCCACCTTCTTTTTGCTGATGATTGCATCATTTTTGGGAAGAATAATATTGATAATATCCACATACTCAAAAAGATACTCCAAGATTTCAGTGATACCTCGGGTCAGATGATCAACTATGCTAAATCCAATATCTTTTACTCTAAGAATTCTCATCCTAAGTTCAAGAGGCTAATTATGAAGACTCTAAAAGTTAAATATGCTTCTACTTCCGAGAAATATCTAGGAGCCCAATTATTCATCGGGGCTCATAAAACCAAGGTATTCAAAGAGTTACTCGACCAGATTCAGAAGAAGCTTAATAAATGGAACCACTCATTTCTTTCACAAGCAGGTCGTATTGTGGTAATTTCTTCCATAGCCGCGGCCGTACCCCTATATCAGATGCAGTGCTTTGCTATACCTAAAGGTATCTGTAAAAGCATCAAGGCCGTCCAACGGAAATTCTGGTGGGGTAAGTCTAATGGTATATGCACTAAAGCTTGGGACACTATTTGTACCCCAAGGAAATTGGGAGGTCTTGGTCTTCACTTACCGGATTTAGATAATACTGCTCTTCTTTCTAAGATGGCTTGGCGGCTAAGATCTAATCCAGAAGCTATGTGGGTTAAAATGCTGAAATCGAAATACTACCCGCTTTCCAACATCCCGGGCCCAGCTAAAACTCAACATTCTTGGATTTGGAAAACGCTCCGAAAACACCTTGAGAAAATTGAAGATCTTACCACGTGGGAAGTCCAGTCAGGGACAAATATTAATATCTGGAATGACAACTGGATCCCAGAAATCAACGGGACCATTCAGAACAATAATCAGTCCAATCTTATTAACGTGGCTCAACTTATCACCAATGATAGTTGGAATAATAATGCGCTGAGGGAAAACTTTGACGATAACACCCAGAATCTGATTAGAACCATTCCGATTAATAGTAGAGGTAGAGACCGGCCTATTTGGAAACTTACCGAATCGGGTAAATTCACGGTAGCTTCTATGTATCAGCACCTCAGTGTCAATAATAACAATCATAATAATATCAACCTGAACTGGAACTTTATCTGGTCTTTATCGGCTATCCCGCGTATCAAGTTATTCATCTGGAAGATCTGCTCCAAAGCTCTCCCTGTGAGAGAAAGAATAGGAAAATATATTAACAATATCACCAATTGCCCGAATTGCAATCTATCTGAATCTATTGAACATGCTCTGCTCCATTGTACTTTAGCTAAGAATATATGGTTCTATTATAACATCATCTCGGAAAACATCTCTTCTATTTCCGACTGGATATTCTCGTGGGAAGATAATATTAATCGTAGTTATACTAACAATAATATTCACTTTTCTACCTTTTTATGGGTTATTTGGAAAGTGAGATGTGACCACTGCTTCCAACATGAGATTACTGATCTCAATTATATTATCAGAATGATCGACAATTTCCCTAAATGCAATACTAACCTCAAAATTTGTAAACACAGATCACATGTGAATTGGCAACCGCCTCCTCAAAATTTTATCAAGTTGAATGTTGATGCATCTTATACAAATCTTAATTCAAATGTGGGAATTAGCCTAATTGTTCACAATGCAGATTCTAAATTTATCGAAGCACAGGTTAAAATCACTAGAGCAAGAAACAGCGAAGAAGGCGAAGCCCAAGCAATTTTATTTGGGCTCGAATGGGCCGCAGAGAATAATCATAAAAATATTATAGTGGAAAATGATAATGTCAATCTCATATAACATCTCCTCAATAGGAAACACTCTATACACTGGCAATCTCTTATACATGTGCAGAAAATCCAAGATAGACTTAAAGAATTTGAAGAGGTGAAATTCTACTACATCCAGAGAGCGGGAAACTCTAGCGCGGACATCCTGGCAAAATGGTCAAGGAAGAAGAATACAAATAGAACTTGGAAAAATGTACCTTATATGTTAGTTTCGAAATACTGTAATAACTGTTTGGTTTAATCTATGAGAATGTTTCAACAAAAAAAAAAAAAAAATTAGTAGAAAGACTTAAAATCTAAAAAGATGATATTTTTACCCTACTCCCTAATAAAATCCGATGGAGTCAGGGTATGTCTGCCTGCTCATAGCACTTGTGTGGGTGCCTTTAGCAACACTCAATTCTAAGGGTGGACAACATATGGATGAACAAAATTTTTATGTGGACAATTATATTGGGCTGAAATATACTTAATTACTATTTTTAAAGGGACAATTTGTTTCTTGTAAATTTCTTCGCGGATGCTTTCTCCGCTCAACAACCACCACCTTGATGGTATTTGTCTTCATGAATCACCACAGCCAAACAACAGAAACTCTAATTATCTTATTATTTGTTCCTATAATTTGATGAATAAAAAATACTAGAACCCTAATAGGAATAATATTCTTCATCAGTTCATCTTATTGGTTTGTTAATAAATCAATGGAGGAACAAATCATGATATAATCTAGAGAGAGAAACTACCCTTACACAAATTAATCTGTTTTTCTATCATAAGTAACTAAATATGTTTGATTTGATTTCCAAACCCTAGATACCAAGTAAATAGGAAGAGACTTACCAAAATATGTTGAATTTAATTTCACATATACAGAAAGATAAGAAATAGGTAATCTAATAAGATGTTCTTATCTCTCAAAATAAAAATATCTCTCAAAATAAAAAGAAAGGGATTGGTGGTTTTGGAGAGGGTTTTTATTCCCCACTCTCATGGATGGCGGTAAAGAGTAGGAACTACAGAGAGAGAAAGGGATTTGGTTGTCCGCTTAAAACTAATATATTATTTTTGCACCCAAAGAACGTTTTGTCCACAAAACAAATTTGGTTGTCCACCTATTGGCAACCATTCTAAGATATCAACAAAAATGATGCTATGCGGGACGCTTTTTCCGACGGAATCCCGTCGCGCCTTTAGAAACATCTAATGCTATCTAAACAATGATTAGAAACATCTAATGCTATCTAAGAGTTGTAACTAAATTACTTGTACAAACTTTCTATAATTGAAGTTAAATAACTAATGAGTATTTATTTTGTTACTTCTCTAGTTCTTTTTTGTTTATATTTTCTGATCCAATTACTTTTTAAGCAACTATGTGAACCTAAGGCATGGTTTCCTTTATTCATTATGACTCGGTCATTCGTTTAACCTGAGGCTTGGTTTTATCTATTTTGTTAGCTTTATTATGACTCACTCATTCAATTGATTTGAAGAAATGTAGTAAGATACAACAAACCTTAAGTGAGAATACTCCACAATCCTACTTCTAGGCATCAAGTTGTCTTTAATGCAGGGTTTAGTTAGTTCCTTCCCATCCATCTTCAAACTATCACCTCACAAGCACTTCTTAATAGTCTAACAAATCAGAAGGAAACTGTTCCTTGGCATCTCATGCCTTACCCGAAGCCGTACCATCCTCACCAATTT
>BEHA01000838.1:22456-83363 GCA_002897215.1 Eschscholzia californica subsp. californica
GTTGCAATTATGTTTTACTTACTTTTGGGGTAGAGAGATGAGGAAAGGGGAGGTCAAGTTCCAAAATGGTGTCGGATTTCTTGGATTCATATACACGAAAACGAAAGAAGATATATTGGTATATTAAATATCCTTTGTCTTTTTTAATAATGGCATCTACATCCTTTTTTTCTTCTCTTTTCTCTTTTCCAACATATCAACCATACACTTGACTGAGAGCAACGGTCTCAAATGTTAAAGAAAGTTTCACATCCGCCGTATTTTTTTTTCTCATCGCTTGAATCAGGCTATTCTAACTCACACATTGGATTCTAATACTTACAAACGTTTCGAATTTTAGCTCAAGTCCAATTTAGACATTGAGTTAGGTATCTTATCCGACCTCCTTATCTATGCTAGAAAAACAAAAAGAACCCTACAACACTTCCTAAACCTTGAAAAGCTTCATATAGGTCGATATGTTCTGACATATTCAATGTTTCTATTATTTGGCTTCCGCTTGCTTAACATTCATTGAGTTTTAAAGCAATTACTATACTCACCACTAAACTGTACCAAACATATACTGCGTTTCAATTTTCATATTTTATCGTTGACAATAACTTTTCC
Source organism: Eschscholzia californica subsp. californica (assembly GCA_002897215.1). Lineage (NCBI taxonomy): Eukaryota > Viridiplantae > Streptophyta > Magnoliopsida > Ranunculales > Papaveraceae > Eschscholzia > Eschscholzia californica. The sequence continues at coordinate 23,066 of BEHA01000838.1, forward strand.
ACTTCGTCTCCATTGTTTTTTTTTTATGATAAGTCGCCCTTAATTTTAACATCCAGTACCCTTAGTTCCAGTTAGAATATTTTCTTAAGATGTTAAGATCCCAATCCTAATTTTTCCGGTTAAAAGATATAAAGTGACCATCCAATCAAAATATATTTAAAATTTCCTATTAGAAAAATATTACAATAAGAATTAACACACTTATCAACGGATAAATCCATTACCCAAAGTTCACGAGAAAGAAGTAATCAATAAATCACAGATTACATACTCTTTCACTCCTTTCCCTTTCCCCTGGTTATTCAGATAAGGATAAGATTGGGTTTTCTTTGACTTGACAAAACTGATGAAGAAAAAGTATTTCATTCGTTCTCACGGGCTGGAATTAGTTAGGTCAACTATACACTTTAGATGATGCTTAGATATGAATGATGTACTTGTCCTATCAAATCTTATATGAGAGGAGGTGAAATAAAAATAAGAGAAAATTTGTAGGAATTCTTGGAGATTAGAGGTATAGATACTTCAATACACTCAAATAAACTCAAAAGATTCACATCAACATACTTTCATATAATAAAGCTTCTTTAGATCTACACAATCTCATAAAACAAGAGACACAAAGTTTTGTCACAATATTAAACTAGATATTGAATTTAGTTCTTACCTTAAACACAATATTCATACTAGATCTATGTCTTCTTCTTCAAGTTTCTTGTATACTATTCTCCTTTTACTTTCTCTCTCTAGATTGTTCTTGAACTTGACTAAGAAAAGAACTCTCTACACTCTTTTAATTAATTTCATGAGGCTTTTACTTTTTTACCACTTCTAGTTTGGTAAACCATTTACTCAAACCCACACTTTTATATTGGGCCCAAACCCAAATTTGGTTTAAAAGCCCCCTTTTCAACAGGAATTGCGTTTCCTTTGAAAACCTAAATCTTAGGACTTTCTAATGCCAAGTGGGAAAAGTAATTTTGATCGTCGGATATCTTCATCTTGATCTGTCTCATACAGAGACGGATAGAGGGGGGAGCAAGGGGGTGCGGGTCCACCGTTTTGGGAAAAGCAGAAAAATTTTCAGGGAAGACGATGGAAAACCAAAAAAACTCAAACCAAACGCACCTTATAAGTCGCCGGCGACGAACGGCGACTTCATCATCTTCTATCTCTCCCCTTTCTCTCTCTTTTGCCTCTCACATTCTTCTGTTTTTCTTTCTTCTCTCTCTTCTCTTTTTCTCTCTTTCTTTCTGTCTCCGGCGAAGGGGAGGAACCCCTTCGTCGGGAACTCGTCTGGTTGCAAACGAGACGATATTTGGTCTAAAGAAACCAGTCTCGTCTGACTGCAAATCAGAGGGGATCTGGTTTCTTCAAACAAACCAGACTTGTCTGGTCTGGTTTCCAAACGAAACTAGATCTGGTTTCGTCTGGAAACTAGAGCTCCGACGAAGGGATTTGGTTGTTTGGGAGAAACAAAAAGTTTTAAATTTTTTGTTTCCATCTAAAACTTCACACTCCGGAAAATTTCTTTATTTCTCCGTAACACCGACCTTAATCTGTAAATAGTTAGAGCGATTGAATTGAAGAAATCTCAGATCTTTATATTTGGTTCAGTCTTCATTTAAACAATTACTCCCTCTATGTTTCTTCATATGACTTCTGGTTAGTGGTGGATCTAATTATGATTCTTGACAGTTAGTTTAGGTTTGATTTCTTTAAGGTTGAAGTTGTGATTATTAATGGCTAGATCGAAAGAGTTGCAGAGATTTTTTTGACAGAGAAAAAAAATTTAGAGATAGAGATGGATGTGTCATGTGTTTGAGGATTGGAGTGAGTTGTGGCCATATATTTTTCTTGCAATTGGCAAAGAACCAACCTAGTTTTCGCATTTTATTATTTCTTAATTACTTTTGTAAAATTCAATTAAATTTTTATATAGAAAGATGACATCAAGGGAAAATGACTCCTGGGTAGAGGTGGAAATGGACCGGACGGGTAGTCTATGGTGACTTACTCTTCTGGACCGGGCGAAAATTGTCCATTGGGACAAATATGACAGGCACTTGACAAAGTTTGGTTGTTTGTTGCCCATCCGTGTCCGCCTAAATTGTTGGGCAATCAGGGTACTGGACCGGTCGGATTCAGGCACAATGTTTATTTATTTTTACTTGAGTGTCCATGAACAATACTCATTAAGATTTCACCCAAGCAAAATCCATAAGATATAGTCACACATTGTAAACTCTTTGAGAAGAAATACATACAAAGTTTTATATATAAGATACATCATCTTTTCATGCATATACGTGTAAGTGTGTAGTCTAAATGCTAACTATATTACTTGGTTATAACTATCTATATACGATTAAAATGTCGAAGTAAGTCAAAAATATCAATCGGTCGGATTTATCGGTCGGACTCGAGCGGGATGCCAGCTAGAGCCTTTTGTCTGTGCCCGTCCAACTAAATTCGGCAGTTTGGACGTCTGTCTCGGACATCGGGCGCCTACTGACACATCGATTACTATATAAGGTTTTGCACCTCCTAAGTCGAAATCCTGGATCCGTCCCTGGTCTCATATATCACATATCTCAACATAAGTCTTCCCAAAGCCTACTTTTTTGTTACTTTTCTAATGTGGATTTCTTCAGTCTTCACCCAAGCAGACTGTAAGAAATTTTAGGTTTGCAGAATTTATGAGTTTTCCCTTCTCCTTTCACTTGGTTTATTTTAGCTTGTACGACATGAAAAACAAACCATTTACTTGACAGGTCTTTATCTTTTCCCTACTAAAGAACTTCCATCAAGACACTCCAAACCTTCACACAATCTCACCACCACCAGATTATGTTAAAATCAATGTGGATATTTCTTATGTCAAAGTGGGGCAGCCTGCGGCTATAGGATTAGTGATTCATGATCAATATGCTAACCTTTTTCTTGCCAAAACAAAATCAATCCTATGCAGATCCAGTGAAGAAGGAGAGTGCCGAGCACTCTTGTTTGCCCTAGAATGGTTCAGCTCCAACTCTCAAAGGTTATTATCGAAGCTGATTCCAAGGACGTGATTGAAGCAGTCAACTCATATCATAACTCATGCAGCTGGATGACGCGAGCTATCATTTCCGAGATGTTGGAGCTGAAAAATATGTTTGTACAGGTTAATTTTGTTTGGATAGCTAGAAACTCAAATAGGGTGGCTGATGTTTTAGCTCGCACAGCCCGAACAAATGAACTTTATGCTACTTGGAGGTCTGTTCCAAGTTTTTTGAGTTCTTTTTATAAGAACAGTACTTTTGTAAACCCTCCTGTTTAATCTATGAAATTCTAGCTTCCTATAAAAAAAAGACATGAAAATTAAACCCCACGTCTGGTTGTCACGGGTTCCTTCAAAACTTTATGCAACTCCAAACATTTCAATATGACCCAGACCCACCCACCACTACAACTTCCATATTACCAACTCAATCTGGATTTCATGTTTAAATCATACCTTAAAAAATGGTTATAGTTGAAAAGTCCAAAACAAAACTAAGAATAAATGGATAATTATTTGAAGGTGATATTTTCAAACAATAAGAATACACAAACAGTTTTTTTTTTTGATGAAGGAATACACAAACAGTTGGTAACAATTACTTAAATAACAAAAAGCCGTGTTATCTTCGTAACACATAGTATATCTGTTCCATACTTCAATCGAGGCCATAATTCCGAACCATAACTAGTTAAAATAAATGGATCAAGTAAAATATCTCTAGTTTTGGACCTCTGGCCATCTTGAATAAAAGTCTTACTGCGAGGAAAAAAAAGGTCTAGTAAATAGTTGAAATTAAAACAAAACAAGCAAAAATCTTTCTAAAGTTGAAGTTTCATATTTGACATAGACAATCAACCACCAAAAAGTTGTTTTTTTTTGTTAAGAACCAAAAAGTTGTTTACAATATTTTTTGGTTTCATTTTGGGATTTGTTTCTGCATTAGTGTGGAAGGGGGACTACATCATGTCATGTCACATTCATGTTTATCTTGTAGTACCCATGTGACATGAATTATGTGATATTTGAAAAAAGAGGTTATTGCAACAAAAACAATATTTTTAGGTTTCTTTAGTCATTGTCAATTGATATAAAGTTAAACTAATATCAACGCTAGATCACGTTTGATAGACCCAATAACGAATGAAAGCCCTATTTTTTTTTTTTTTTTTTTCTCTTGGAAGGTTTTACAGGCAATGTCCAAACTTGTTAAAGACAAACTTGCTAAACGTAATTCTTAAAATGATTAGAGGCAATGTATTCAAAGGAGGTAATATCTCAACTAATGTTTGACCTAACGGCACAATTAACGTCGTTAGGTTGACATCGGTCGGAGATTGTCCACCGACGGATCTTCGGCCGGCAACCATAAAAAATATTTTTCTTCTTCTTTCTCATTCCTTCTTCCATCTCTGGCGAAAGAGAGCAGTCCCGCTTCCAACCTCGTAGATTTGGGTTTTCCCGCGGTCCGGTTTTATCAGACCGACGGTCGGCGAAGGGCTCCCTCCTTCGCGGCCAGAATGTAGAGAGAGTGAGAAGAGAGGGGAAAAGAGCGAAAAAGAGAGAAGAATAAGAAGGAAGGAGAAGAAGAGAGAGAGAAATATTTTTTTTTTTAAGTATGAAGGTCGCCGACCGGTCGTCGAAAATTTTGATCGGTCGCCGACTTTATCAGAGAAGATGATGAGGTGGCGAGAAGGATGACGTGGCAGAGAGGGGTGATGAGATGGAGGAGAGAGAGATGACAAAGCGGAAGGATAGTTTTGAGAAAGGAAAAAAAGTTAACGGACATGTGACGGCAACGTGAAAAGGGGGCCATCTGGATCGATAAAATAGTGAGCTACGCGAGAAGCTAGTCATAAAGTAGGGGGCCATTTGGAAAATAACCCATACAATATGGACTAATATTTGTTAGAGATAATTGAATACATTCCCCATACTTTAATCATATATAGGTAGTGCAAAATGCATAAGCTAAGCACATCTTGATTATGGTAATGACAGTTACATTTCATTTAAAATTGTTTTCATTAAACATTTCAGTTTTCCATGGCTTTAACTCTCTACTTCATCTGTGTGACATACCATCTTTAGAGCACGTCCAACGGGGAGGAGTCCCGGGCCCTTAATTCAAATTAAGGCCCCGGGACACCCGGTCCCTCTCCTTGGACTTGCAATGGGAGGGGGCGGAGCCCCTCCCAAATAAGGAGCCGGCCCCTAATGAATTTAGGGCCCGGGGCACCCGGTCCCTCTCCTTGGACTTGCAATGGGAGGGGGCGGATCCCCTCTCAAATAAGGAGCCGGCCTTATTAGGGGCCGCCCCTTGCTCCCCGACAGACCGTTGGGGCTCCCCAACGGTCATGTTGGGGAGCAAGATCCCACCGTTGGATCACATCCAACGGGGATCATTATTATTTTTTTTTAAAACAAAATAAAAAAATATAAAAATTACTCATTAATTTAAAAACTTAAAAAATTTAAAAATTCATTAAAAAACTTAAACTTAAAATAATCCAACACATTAATTCAAAAACTTAAAGAACTTAAACTTAAAAGATCTATTCGTTGTCGTTAGTTCTCGTACTTCACACGTGTTCAACAAGATCTGCCTTCAACCGGGTGTGGATGTCATGGTTTGTAACTCGACCCATACGATCTACCATTCGATGACCCGAAACAGAACCAACATGACGAGTACGTTTTTGTTTACCATTCCTTTTCATTTGTTGTAACATTAAGAGATCATCATCATCTCTTTCTGCAGCCCATGCATCTTCTTCAACCATCATGTTGAATAAAAAAGAACAGTGTTGCATTGTAGAAAAGATAGAGGGTATAGGAAAAAAGTTTGATAAGTTTGTAGACAAAGAAGAAATGAAATTGATTTGAGTTTGTAGAGAAAGAGAGTTGTATTTATAGAGAAAAAAAGTTGATAAAAAATTTAATATGGTGGTCGGAAGTGTAAATAAGAGATAAATTCAAAATTCAAATTTAAGGGTCCGGGATCGCTCACCGAAGGAGTTGATTTTGAGGGTCTGAGCCCGGGCCCTTAAATTTGAATGAAAAGTGAATTTTGGGCCCAGGACTGCTCACCGTTGGACTTGCTCTTAAAGTGGAGAAAACTCTATTTGAAATGAAAAATAAAAAGTACAAATAAAATAGAGTTATTTAGTGTATGGACTCCAGTTATTTACCTATATTAGGGATCCACCCCCAAAACGATAATGCTTTAGGGGTTACCCCCCATTCTCTATTTTTCCGTCAAAAGCCCGTTAAGTTGTGAGCGTGCCAGTCACGTGAGCTTCCTTTGACAAATTTGCCCTCTCCATCAGCTTTACTGTTGGGGGTCTTTCCCTAAATAGTTGTTTTACAGTGGGGGTCATTCACCATTTTAATACTACTTCCTATTTTCATAAGAAAGTTGTGATTTTAGTGAAAACAGAGTTCAACTCTCTTCCAAGTGAGTAACTAGGTCGAGGTTTAACCTGGGTTTTGGAGTTCAGCTATAATGGAGTTCTAGAAAAGAAAGTTTCAGATAAACGCCAGCTAAAATTCAGAAGTTTTTCAATCTTTTTCTCTTTTTCTCAGGATCAGACTGTTATTCGTGTAATGTAGTTGGTATTTCAATCTGTTCAAGATCAAGATCAAGAGAAAAAGATTGAAATACCAACTGCATTACATGAATAACAATCTGATCTTGAGAAAAAGAGAAAAAGATTGAAAAACTTTTGAATTTTTTTCAAAAGCAAAGAACTTTTGCTTAATTGCTTCAAATTCAAGATCAAGTACTAAATTGAAGAACACAAATTTACAAAGAAAACATTAAAATTGAGCATAATGACTCAAACCTAACAATTATCTCCAATTTTAGCTAGCATTTATCTGAAACCTTCTTTTCTAAACTCCATTATAGCTGAGCTCCAAAATCCAAGTTAAACCTCGACCTAGTTACTCAATTGGAAGAGAGTTGAACTTTGTTTTCACTAAAATCACAGCTTTCTCATGAAAAGATAGGAAGTAATATTAAAATGGTGAAGGACCCCCATTGTAAAACAACTATTTAGGGAAGGACCCCCAACAGTAAAGTTGATGGAGAGGGCAAATTTGTCAAAGGAAGCTCACGTGACTGGCACACTCGCAACTTAACGGGCTTTTGACGGAAAAATAGAGAATGGGGGGTAACCCCTAAAGTATTATCGTTTTGGGGGTGGATCCCTAATATAGGTAAATAACTGGGGTCTATACACTAAATAACCCAATAAAATAAAAATAAAACACAACCAACTAAAAATTAGAATTTTATATTTTTTTTCAAAAATCAAATACTAGCCGAAAAAGATTTGGTAGAACCCTTGTATTTTTTTGAAGAATTTTAATAGAACCTATTCTTGTAAAAAATTGGCTTTAGAGGGAAAAACTTGAGTAAATAGGCGGAGTTTAGAGAAGGTGGGTTTGGGCTTAGATGATTTGTGGGTCTGAGTCAAGAACCCGGAACAACAAGGTATGAATACTACGAACACCTCCAATAGTGAGATTCCTAGGTTGACCAAAATTGATGTTAGGATAAAACTAGGTTGATCACATACTGACAACTGATGTGGTACTGGTTGGTTGTGGCTGACTCCCATTGGACGAATCATTTATCTCTCCAAAAGCATTCTGCCTGTGGTCAGTCTCGTTTTTTAGGTCATTTAGCACCACTTTTTAAAGTGTAATATTTTTGGGATTTTTTTATTTACTGCTTTTTTTTATATAACAAAAATTATATGAGACAGTGACTTCTTTTTTTTGTTGAAATTAAAAAAAGAGAGAGACTTTTTTTTTGAGTTAATTTCTATATGGCCCCCTACTTTGTGATCAACTTCCTTTATGACCCCCAAATTTCTTTAAATTCAAATGTGACCCCCTATTTTCATGGAAATGTAATAACTACTTTTCCCATTAATATATTTTTCAAAATAAAATTAAAAACAAAAACCTAAATTCCACCTCACTTCCCTCTCCACCACTCATCTCTCTCCACGTCACCTCTCTCTCCAACTCACCTCTCTCTCTCTCTCCAAGTCAGCACTCTCTTCTCCGATGAAGGTTGCCGGGAGGAAAATTTTCCGGTCAGCGACATTCAAACTTAATTTTTTTTTTTTTTGTTTCACTCATCTCTCTCTCAAAATTCCGGCGAAAGGGGTTTCCCTTCGCCGGAATCTGGTCTGTTCTTCAACAGACCAGATTCCGACGAAGGGAAACCCCCTTCGCCAGAATTTTTAGAAAGAAAGAGAGACGAGTTTTTTAAGTTTGAAGGTCGCCGGCCGGAAAATTTTCCGCCCGGCAACCTTCATCGGAGAAGAGAATGCTGACTTGGAGAGAGAGAGAGAGAGGTGAGTTGGAGAGAGAGGTGACGTGGAGAGAGATGAGTGGTGGAGAGGGAAGTGAGGTGGAATTTAGGTTTTGGTTTTTAATTTTATTTTGAAAATATATTAATGGGAAGGGTAGTTATGACATTTCCATGAAAATAGGGGGTCATATTTGAATTTACAGAAATTTGGGGGCCATAAAGGGAGCTGGTCACAAAGTAGGGGGCCATATAGGAATTAACTTTTTTTTTTTGATGAAATAAGAGACAGTGTCTTTTTTTTTTTTTGTTGAACTAAATAAGAGACAGTGTCTTAATAAGCCAAACTTTTGCAACAAAAAATAAAATAAGCCAAACTTAAAATACCAATATCATCTAATCATAATTAATTAGTCATAACATAAGAAGGGATAGATAGCAAAGAAAACTTTATATGAATGGTGATTTAGCAAAGAAGAACATAATCTAATCTACTTACCACTAATAAGATAATCAACCAACCTAATTGTCACTTTGAGTAGAGGAAATACAGCATTAGTTCCAGCCAAAATCCCTGGTGGAAATGGAACTTTTTTAAAAGAATTAATACAATTGTTCATGCTATCTATGATTGTTTTGCTCATATATTCCTTAGCTTGGCCATAATCTCCACTTTCTATAGATGTTTGAACCACAGTTGCTAAACCATATCTAACACTATCAAAATCCTTGACACAATCAGCAGCAATAGTCTTGAGAGGTTTGGAATTCCCGACTTCGTGCAGGTAATGTGAAGCTTCGACGAGTAATTTTCCGGCATCAACTTGTGTACAATCTTTGGCATTAAGAGTGAGTCCTTTATCATCTGCAGACTGCAGTTGTACTACTAGGGTTTGATTTTAAACAATCAAAAAAAGTTGTTGGTTGTTCTGTTTTATCACAAAGTTCTTGGAGATGTGAAGTATCAGCGTTGACGAAATGAATAATTTGATTTGGTTGATGATTGAATGAGAGGAGGAAGAGAACAAGAAGTATAATTGGTGAAGAAGGGTGATGGAGAAGATTATGAAAATGTGATACCATTTTGAATATGATTTTCTTATTGATTGGTTGACCTTTCAATGTTTTATACTAAAAATAATGACAAGATTCATGAAATCTTCATATACCCTTTTCAAATATCCCTATGTTACTTCAATATTTTTGGACAAATGATGTGATCTTTTTTATAAAATTGAATCTGAAATAGTAGTAAATCAAGTAAAAAAGATTGGGAGTCTTAGTTAAAATCTTAAATGAGGATCCACCTAAATTAAAAGGAAAACCATACTTGGTGAGAAAATCATGAAAATAATGAATTCTAACGACAAATTCAACAAATTCTTAGAAATAAGAAAAGCTTCATTAGGTATTTTTTCCTTCTACGATCGTTTTAGTTTTGGGATGACGTTATTATTTATACCGAGGAAAAACAATTGTGACCCATAGGATGAAGAGATAATTGATATGTTCATATTTATCTAATAAGAAAAAATTGTAAAGGTCACTGAAAAATGATGAGTATTTTTTAGTACAAAAGCGCCCCAAATAGGAACATTCATCGGAACCATTGGAAATTTGTCAAAAATAGTGGCGTAGGAAATACTTTTTCTGCCGAATACATCTGCAAAAGATTATAATTTCCAACGGATTTTATCCATATATATTCCATTGGAAATAAGACATTCTCCAACGAATTTCGGGGATAATATTCCCTGCAAACACTTAACTAGTGGCACCATGATCTTTTCTTGACAGTTAAAGGAGGAAGCCTTGGCTACTACATATTATTTTCAACGGAATGTGAGAATCTTGTCCCAAAATCAGCGTCCATGTATGCTGTACAAAATAATGCGTCCCAAAATCCGCACTTTCATAGTGGATCGATATTTGTTCATGAAGAATTTTACATAATTTATATCATCTAATTTATAATAAAAAAAACGATTAACATATCACATAAAATTAATATAATCCAATCTACTAATTAGGTGGTCCTATAAAGATAATACAGGATCCCATTCATCACTTCGAGTAGATCTCTTACAGCATTAGTTCCAGCCAAAATCCCATCTGGTACTGGAACATCTGGAACTTCATGAAAAGAATCAATACATACGCTCAAGGTCTCTACCAAATCAATCCTCACTAATTGCCAAGCAGGAACATAATTTTCATTTTCTAGCAAAGGTTGAACAATATTTGCCAAACTATAAGTAATATTCTCATAATTATAGACACAAGCCTCAGCAATAGTTTTCATTGGTTCCTTTTCGCGCACGTCGCGCCTGTAGTTTTTAGCTTCAACCAGTAGTTTGTTTGCATCAACTCGTGTACAGTTGTTCGCAATTTGAGTGAGTGTTTTATCCTGTTCATCAGTTTTGCTCTTAGGATTTGATGTTAAACAGTCATAACAAATAACTGGTTGGTTTGAGTATGTACAGAGTTCTTCCATACGGGAATTGTACGCGTTGACGAAATGAATGAGATTTGTTTGATGATTTAACGACATAGAGATAACAACAAGAACAAGAAATATATTTGGTGAAGAGAGATGGAGAAAATGATGAAGTAATGACACCATTTTGAGTATGGTCTTATTGATTCTTTGAATTGTTTGTATGATGGATTTTGTGAAAAAAAAAAGATGAGGATTTTTACTATATAAACATATTCCAGTAACACTCAATCTAAGAAATTTTACGTATCACATATTGTATTTAAGGTTTTGATCTCGAGAGCACATTCTATTTCTAGAGTGTCATCTTGGAATATATTGAATTATCCAATAGAAACACTCTTTCCTAAATCTTTAGAATAATTATTTATATTTTATACCAAAATAATCATATCATGCAAGTAAATAAAATAATTTTGTAGATTTGTATTGGAGACCCTTAGGGCAAGTCCAATATAGGGGTTCGGGTTCTCAATTTTTGAGCCCCTGAATTTAGGGATCCCTCGAATTTTTCAACTCCAATGTCGGACTCCCAAATTCAAATTATGTACGTGCGCGATATACGTGTACGGAATTTTGATTTCAGTTTTCGACTATAAATTATTAATTTCAAATATAAAACAAAAAATTTGATATTATTCTAGAGAAAGAGAGAGAATTATGAAAAGATAGAAATGAAAAAAAAATGGAGAAAAAATCGAAAAAGAAATGATTTCAAACAATTAGCATTTTAAAAAACAATTAATTTAAAAAAAATTAAAAGAAAAAATGGAAAACTATCGGGTGGATCCCCTTTTTTTGGGGATCCGCTCTATTATAACTGTTGGGGAAGTCCCCAACGGTCATTATTGGGGCTGGTAGTCCAGGAAGGTGGGGCTCCTAAGCTGGAGGGGTTGGGGTTGGGGATCTCAAATTTAAATTTGGGGGTCCCATCTCCATCACTTTAGACATGCGAGGATCTTTATTTTGTCATATCGGCTGGAAATCTAAAACTAATTAGATATCCTATACTGATATTGGACACAAAATCTTTCAGATGTTTTTATTAATTTTTGTGTTGGAGAATGGACATGGATACAGTTTAAGATCCTCTCCAATGCAAAACTCGATCTTAAAAATTCGAAGTGCCACATAGGACTTTTCGAGTTTTTTTTTGGAAAATCATTTTCGACCGTAAACAACTAAGATTTCAAAAATACGTTTTGAGGGCTCTTAAGATGTATCTAATTGTCTATTTGTATACCCTGTCAGTATTTGACTTGAACCAATAGAAATCACGTCTTCATATAAAATAACTAATTCTTTCTTTACAAAAACAATCATGCCACATATATGAAAAAACAAGTATAGAGTTTTGTATTGAAGTCATGCAAGAATTGATGATCTCTAATTTTGTCACCTAAGAATGAGAGTCTCAATCGGAACTTGACAAATAAGACTAATTGAGATTCTTTTTAAGTTTTGCATTGGAGATGCTCTGAGGCAAGCTAAAAAAAAGTTAAAACACTCAATTGAATTTTTTATTCAAGCATTCATTATATGCAAATATTTGTAGATGAATTTGTAGTGTTAGCTAAGATTTCTTTCACCTGCATTCTATAGCCGTTTATTGTGATAATAGCTAGAATATGAAAAGAGATGGAAAATTGAATTTGTGGACTTGTTTAATTAATCTGCTACGTTTTTTTTAATTGGTTGGCTGTTTAGAGTAGAAATGACAACACTCATGAATCCTTTTTATTTGGAAGAAAAGACATTTAGATGATAAAATATAAAGATACAAAAGAAGCAACCGAGGCGGTTGCAAAACAGAGAGCTAACGTTCAAACACATAGCATATCCATGGAAACTTCATATCTACCCGTTCCAATCATCCTTACATAAACTTGTTATTTCCCGACAAATGATCTGTTAGTTTCCAAAATTGAATCTGAAGTAGCCGTTGATCATTCATACCTAAGAATATTAAGAGTCTACGCAAATTTTACAAATTCCCTTTTAAAACGTTTATATAACGAAAATTGGCATCCGTATATGTAATACCGGCCCAAAAACATTGAGAAACCATTTGATTATTACATAAGAACTGATAAGATGGAAAAAACACTTTGATCCACATTAAATTAACTAAATAAATTCATATTAAGTTCAGAAAACATGTATGTTTCTCCACCGAAGAGACTAAGACCCCAATCTTATTATTTCCAAACAAAAAAGTATTTTCAGTAATTTATCAAATAACATAATTAATCTACTCGATACCCAGAATCGATGAGATAATCAAGCATCCCTATAGTCACTTTCGTTAGAGACGTCACAACATTTGTTCCAGCCAAAATTCCTTGTGGTATTTCAACATCCGGATGTTTCATGAATGAATCCAGACAGATGCTTATAGAGGGTAATAAAGCAGTTCTCAGATATTCCTTAGCAATATCAAAATTTCCACTTTTGATAGAGTATAAATGAATCAAATTACTTCTAACCTTTCCAGTACTAATGACACAACCCTTTGCAATACCATACATGGGTTCCATATAACCGACACTACGAATGTAGTTTAGAACTTCAGCCACTAGTTTGTCTGCATCAATTTGTGTACAGTTTTTTGCTATCAATGTGAGTCCTTTATCATCTGCTGTTCTGCTATTAGGGTTTGATTTTAGACAGTCTAAGCAGAGATATGGTTCTTCTGTTTTACTACAAATTGTTTCGAGAGATGTTGCGTTAACGAATTGAATGAGATTGGTATGATGATTGAGTGAGAGGAAAAGAACAAGAATGATAAGAAAGATTGGTGAAGAGAGATGGGTAAGATGATAAAGTGATGATGATGCCATCTTGAATATGATTTTCTTGATTCTTTGATTGGTTAAGAGTAGTATAATTGAGTTCTCATTCAACATAAAGGTTATTAGGCATTTGGAGTTGCTCTTCTTTTTATAGCATATACTATATAGGTATCTTTTCTTCTATGATCATTTAGATTCTTTTTTTTTTTGCATAAAAATCATTTAGATTTTTGGGTGATCTTATTATTACAAGGGTAGAAAAGAAAAAACAAGATTCCTAATAGTCGCATTCTTCGCATCTACATGGCCGAAGACGTCAACCTCCATAGGATAAAGAACTCTTTAAGGCGTAGTCGATGGACAACAGGTGAATATTCCTGTACTACCCCTTGTCGGTTTCGAGGGACGAAGGAGCATGTTAGCCGAAAGATGGTTATCGGTTCAAGGACGCAAGGTGACCTTGCTTTTTCAGGGGTAGAGATTAACCTCGAGCCAATGACCGAGTACTAAACTCTTATTTCTTCATTAACAGATCTTGCCCATGAGCAACGCCACTCCGTTTAATTGAAATTCTGCATCTAAAATTTCATACGGAAACACATTATTTGAACTGTTGAGGAATTTTACATCATTTATATTATCTAATTTATAGATGGTTTTGCAGTGTTAGCTTGCAATCTCTTATATAAAACAGAAGGAAAAATGTTGACTGAGATAAACTTCATTTTTTAAGGCCACTGTTTTGGGGAAAGCATTAAAGTTTTCGGGGAAGACGGTGGAAAATAAATAAAAATTAAACCAAACACCCCTTTAATGTCGCCGGAAAAAAGTCGCCGGCCGGATGTTGCCGGCGACTTCATCATCTTCTCTCTCTTTCTTCTCTTTCTCTTTCTTCTCTCTCTTCTCCCTCTCTTTCTTCTCAATGTCTCCGGCGAAGGGGAGGAGCCCCTTCGCCGGAGCTCGTCTGGTTGAAGAATAAACCAGACTCGTCTGGTTTGTTTCTTCAAACTAGATCTGGTTTGGTTTGTCAAACTAGATCTGGTCTGGTTTGTCAAACCAGACCTCCGGAGATGGTGTAGTCGCCGGAGAAAGGAAGAAGAAGCTGAAAAGGATTTGTTTGTTTGGGGGAAATAAATAAATCTAATTTTTTTTTGTTTCCACCCAAAACTTCACACCCCGAAAACTATTTAGCTTTCCCCAAAGCACTGGCCTTTTTTAATAAGGGATACTGTCTACAAGCCCTCCATCATTTACAAAAGAGTCCTTTTCTATTATTTAAGGTGGATTAGCGGTCCAAACCAAATAAATGCCCTTATACAACCTAGATTAATTTGAAACCTTCTTCCAAATTGACCAAAACTTCACCTTTTCAACTTCCCTCATTACATTCTCTTCCTCAATCTAGTTCATCCAATTTCTCATCTTCAGATATCAAACGTTGGATCTGTTCTCCTCATGCTCCCTAGCATTTACACAATTATTAACGGAAGAAGTTAATAAACCGATTGAATCTTGACATTTTTTTTTAAATAATATGATTGAATTAAGAGAAAAGGGAACAAAATGTACAAGCCTCAAAAAGGCGAAACGGCGACAGGGGCGCCAAGGCACACAAGACAAACCAAAAAAAAAGAAAAAAAATCAACAAAAACACAGAAACTTGACCCTCGAAGGGCGAGATTACATCGACACGATAAACGCCCCCCAATTTCCCACTATGTCCGAAAATGATCTATATTTGACCCTTGGAATGTTGCGACTCCAATGAAACACAAAACACTTGGCTGAAAAGATTATATCTTCCACAGTCCCCGTCTTGTCGGAGAATGTCACTGAATTCTTAGAATTCCAAATTGCCCAAAGAATCGCCTTTGGAATCATGTTCATGGTCGGGTTTCTCCGTTTATATCCTCCCCATGCTGCCAAGAGATCTGAAACTGAAGCCGGGGTAACCCACGAGAATCCCAGCGAGACAATGAAATACCGCCACACATGGTAGGATATATCGCAATGAACGAAAAGGTGCGAACTTGATTCCTCGTCTTTCTTGCACATCGGACACCTATTGGGGGTAACCCATGTTCATGACGGTTTTTTTTAGAGAGATTGGATACTCATGTATTTAACTTTCTTGGTTTGTCTACTGTAGTAAATCAAAACCCTTCTTCCTAGAAACTAAACAAAAGAAATTCCTTCAATTCTTCGTTGACTTTGTTGTTACTTTTCAAAACTAATTTTTGTTTCAATTTATCCAGTTGAGCATGGAAGGTCCTGGCTGTGCACTTCACCGGCCGATTGAAGATTGAAGCTTCGAATTTTGGTAATGAGTGTTTAATATGTTGACCGCTCTTTGTATTTATGTGATTCTTTTGTTTCTGAATTTTTAGCTTTTTCCTCATCCTCCCAATATTGTTGTTTTTTATTCTCCCTGCATCCTCGAAAAAAAGACTATCCCAATTGATAGATAACATTTATGAAAGTTCTTCGGGTCTTAGAATCTAGGTGAGCTCCATCAACTATATTAAAGGGTGTTTTTTGTTGTGTTTATTGCATTCATGTTCATTTGGATTTAATGTTGGAAAGCTATGATTCATTTGCTTAAATGTGAATTTTGTATATCTTTACCATTTTGAAATTTTCTTCTTTGCTGAATCATTAGAGATTATCAAATGGAATAGTGGGTCTATTGATGACTTTAATTTCATCCAAATCTAAAATGAGTATTTAGTTATGAGTTTGGGACAAAGAGAGTTTAGTTCATTTCTGTAATTAATCATTAACTATGTAAATTCTAATTGAATATTTCAGGTGTTAGAGAAAGAAAAGATAGTGGTGTTTTTTTTTTGTTGAACTAAGAAAAGATAGTGGTGTTGATAATAGAAAGGTTTGAATCTAGATCCCAACCTTTATTTACTGGTATAAGCATGACGAAAAGCTTTTAAGCACATACAAAGAGGGAGAGTAATCAGCATGCTGTACTGGTTTAGGGTCAATTGACTGTTACTAACATCTATGTGCATAAGTTGTGATGTTAGCTTTTGCGCGCTTTTGAAAAATTTAACGAGTAACTTCTTTAATTTGTTACATATCATGTGTTCGAGTAGATAGATCTAAGAATTTTTTATGAAGTTTCTCAGCTTTGTACCATGAACCTATGAACACAGGACAATGAAGAAAGTGGGAGGTACATTCTTTCATGGAGGAACATGTCTTTGAAGAATTCTTATGATTTGTAACTCTTTTGTTTGTACGAGATGTTGTCTTCTACAGGCATCTTTCACGCATTTGAAAGTAATTCTGTAGTGTAACAGAGAAGGACTATTCAGAGAAGTATAAAGAGGATAAAGGGTCTTCAGGAATAGTAGAAGTGAAGTAAGGACTCAAGACAAATGTGTTTGGTAATATCGGTTATATAGGCACACCTTCAAGTGTGTGACTAGCTCGTGTAATAATTAGAGGTTATGGTTAGTTAATGTTAGTTAGTAACAGATTAGGTTATTGTTAGTTAATCTGTTATTCTAACCACCCTTTTCTCTCTCTAGTTTTCACTCTCTCTCTCTATACTCTATAAGTAGAAGAGATCCTGTACTAATCTAAAAGTGAATGAGAAATTAATAAGATACTCTTCTTTTCCTTTCATGGTATCGGAGCCCTAGAGTTTTTTTTTGTGATATCGAATTCAAGAAAACCATTTGGGAAAAGATAAACAAGCGAATCGAAATTACATCTTCTGTGATCATAGAATTAGAGATCTAATTTTCGAACTAAATTGAAAAGAGTTGAATCTTCTGTATCAAGAATCAGGGATTCAATCTCTTCCTCAACCTATTTGTCAATCAGAAAAGAGTTGAAGCTTCTGTGATCATCGAATCAGGGTTTCTATCTCCTTCCTTATGACGACCCCACAACACAACAACTAAATCCTAAATCAGGCCAGTTCTCTCATAATGCAAATATTACTAGTTTGATTTCGGCTAGACTAGATGGATCTGGCTTTCTGGTTTGGAAAGATCAAATTGAAAATGTTTTAATTGGAAATGATATGATATGCTATATAGATGGAACATATATTGAACCCCCTCAATTAATTTTTCTTGATGGTAGAGATGTGGTAAACCCAACATACCTTCAATGGCGAAAAGATGACAGTTTTGTTAAATCCTTCATTAAAGCCACCATTACCCATTCAATAGCTTCAGACATCTTGGGGTCAAAAACTGCTAGAGATATCTGGACTTATCTTGAGTTAGTATTCCTTCAAGAATTTGAGGCCAAGAAATCATCCTTGAGAAATAAACTTCAAAATATAAAGAAGGGATCAGCCTCAATCTCTGAATTTTTGAGTAAGATCAAACATTTGGCTGACTCTCTTGTAGAAGTAATGATAGGGTAAGTGATTCTGAGCTATCAAGAATAACACTCCAGGGTCTTGGCAAAGAGTACTCACAGTTCGTCATTACTATTCAAAATCGAGAGGGTATTCTGAACATTGTTGAACTAAGAAGTAGACTAATTCATCATGAGCATTGGCTAAAAGAACAAGAGACCAATGATGAGGGAGAAGCATATTTTGTGAAGAGATTTCCATCTAGAGGTATAGGTAGGTCTTATATCTTATTCCTCAAAAAGACAGGTCAATCAACATCAAGTTCTTGATTCTGGTCCAAGATTCCAACTTAAGTAAGCTTCCCCTCAAAATAAGAATAATTTCTTTGATTACACCACCATTCCTTGGGGTATATGCTATAAATGGGGCCATACAGCTCGACAATGTCGTATGAGGTTTAAAGACTTCTGAGAACCATCTTCCTCATCCACCAAACCTCCTCTAGGAACTTTGCACATCTACATCTCCAAGAGTTGGAGGAAGAGGAAAAAGATGAGGATGATTATGTGATGGAAACTCAAGACACAAAAGATGAGTAAGCTCATCTTGGAGTTGAGATAATATAGTCCAAGACTGAAGAAACTCATTTGACTTGTACCACTGAAAAGGGTGACAAATGGATAGCAGACACATGAGCTACAAGTCATATGACACACTCGAAAACAAACCTTCAGGCTAGTACACCCTATAATGGTGAAAATGGAGTTATGATAGGAAATGGGAGCTGCCTAGATATTAGCAGTACTGGGAAAGCTACTGTGCTGGCTGGTGAACACTTTTTTCAGCTCAAGAAGGTACTTCATGTTCCCACTATAAAAAAAACATGCTCTCTATCTTCAAATTCACTAAGGAGAATTTTTGCAGTGTTGAATTTTTACCTTGGGGTTTTCTTATCAAAGACCTATGGTCCAAAGAGGTTCTGGCAGATGGACCCATTGTTAACAATTTGTATAGCATAGATTTCACAATGAGCTTACATCCTGGTTCTCATGAAGAAGTTCTTGAAGAAACATATGCAGCTGCTGCTTCAGCCAAGGTCTGACACAATAGACTTGGTCATCCCTCAAAAGATATTATCCTAACTTTGGACAGAGAACACAAAATTCAACTTTTTTCAAAGGGATTGGATAATATATGTTCTTCCTACCAATTTGAGAAAATTCAATCTAAGAAATTTTACGTATCATATATTGTATTTAAGGTTTTGATCTAGATAACAGATTCTATTTCTAGAGTGTCATCTTGGAATATATTGAATTATCCAATAGAAACACTCTTTCCTAAATCTTTAGAATGATTATTTATATTTTCTACCAAAATAATCATATCATGCAAGTAAATAAAATAATTCTGTAGATTTGTATTAGAGATCCTTAGGGCAAGTCCAATATAGGGGTTCGGGTTCTCAATTTGGGAGTCCGGCATTGGAGTTGAAAAAATTCGGGGGATCCAACTTTAGAATAATTATTTATATTTTCTACCAAAATAATCATATCATAAAGTAAATAAAATAATTTTGTAGATTTGTATTCCAGAACCTTAGGGCAAGTCCAATATAGGGGTTCAGGTTCTCAATTTTGGAGCCCCTGAATTTAGGGATCCCTCGAATTTTTTCAATTCCAATGTCGGACTCCTAAATTCAAATTATGTACGTGCGCGATATACGTGTACGGAATTTTGATTTCAGTTTTCGACTATAAATTATTAATTTCAAATACAAAACAAAAATTTGATATTATTCTAGAGAAAGAGAGAGAATTATGAAAAGATAAAAATGAAAAAAAAAAATTTGGAGAAAAAATCAAAAAAGAAATGATTTCAAACAATTAGCATTTAAAAAAAAATTAAAGAAAAAATGAAAAACTATCGGGTGGATCCCCTTTTAAGGGGATCCGCTCAATTATGACTGTTGGGGAAGTCCCCAACGGTCATAATTGGGGCTGGGAGCCCAGGAAGGTGGGGCTGGGATCTCAAATCTGAATTTGGGGGATCCATCCCCATCACGTTAGACATGCGAGGATCTAAATTTTGTCATATCGGCTGGAAATCTAAAACTAATTAGATATCCTATAGTGATATTGGACACAAAATCTTTCAGATGTTTTTATTAATTTTTGTGTTGGAGAATGGAGATGAATACAGTTTAAGAGCCTCTCCAATGCAAAACTCAGATCTTAAAAATTCGAAGTGCCACGTAGGACTTTACGAGTTTTTATTTTTGGAAAATCATTTTCGACCGTAAACAACTAAGATTTCAAAGATACGGTTTGAGGGCTCTTAAGATATATCTAATTGTCTATTTGTATACCCCGTCAATATTTGATTTGAACCAATAGAAATCACGTTTTCATATAAAATAACTAATTCTTTCTTTACAAAAATAATCATGCCACATATGTGAAAAAACAAGTATAGAGTTTTGCCTTGAAGACATGCAAGAATTGATGATCTCTAATTTTATCACTTAAGAATGAGAGTCTTAATCGGAACTTGACAAATAAGACTAATTGAGATTCTTTTAAGTTTTGCATTGGAGATGCTCTCAGGCAAGCTAAAAAAAAAGTTAGAACACTCAATTGAATTTTTTATTCAAGCATTATATGCAAATATTTGTAGATGAATTTGTAGTGTTAGCTAAGATTTCTTTCACCTGCATTCTATAGCCGTTTATTGTGATAATAGCTAGAATATGAAAAGAGATGGAAAATTAGATTTGTGGATTTGTTTAATTAATCTGCAACTTTTTTTTTTAATTGGTTAGATGTTTATAGTAGAAATGACAACACTCATGAATCCTTTTTATTTGGAAGAAAAGACATTTAGATGATAAAATATAAAGATACAAAAGAAGCAACCGAGGCGGTTGCAAAACAGAGAGCTAACGTTCAAACACATAGCAAGTCCATGGAAATTTCATATCTACCCGTTCCAATCATCCTTGCATAAACTTGTTATTTCCCGACAAATGATCTTTTAGTTTCCAAAATTGAATCTGAAGTAGCCGTTGATCATTCATACCTAAGAATATTAAGAGTCTTCGCAAATTTTACAAATTCCCTTTTAAAACGTCTATATAACGAAAATTGGCATCCGTATATGTAATACCGGCCCAAAAATATTGAGAAACCATTTGATTATTACATAAGAACTGATAAGATGGAAAAAACACTTTGATCCACATTAAATTAACTAAATAAATTCATATTAAGTTCAGAAAACATGTATGTTTCTCCACCGAAGAGACCAAGACTCCAATCTTATTATTTCCAAACAAAAAAGTATTTTCAGTAATTTATCAAATAACATAATTAATCTACTCGATACCCAGAATCGATGAGATAATCAAGCATCCCTATAGTCACTTTCGTTAGAGACGTCACAACATTTGTTCCAGCCAAAATTCCTTGTGGTATTTCAACATCCGGATGTTTCATGAATGAATCCAGACAGATGCTTATAGAGGGTAATAAAGCAGTTCTCAGATATTCCTTAGCAATATCAAAATTTCCACTTTTGATTGAGTATAAATGAATCAAATTACTTCTAACCTTTCCAGTACT
The DNA here is from genome assembly GCA_002897215.1 of Eschscholzia californica subsp. californica. Classification (NCBI taxonomy): domain Eukaryota; kingdom Viridiplantae; phylum Streptophyta; class Magnoliopsida; order Ranunculales; family Papaveraceae; genus Eschscholzia; species Eschscholzia californica. The sequence goes on from BEHA01000838.1 coordinate 44,668, forward strand.
AATGACACAACCCTTGGCAATACTATACATGGGTTCGATATAACCGACACTACGAATGTAATTTAGAGCTTCAGCCACTAGTTTGTCTGCATCAATCTGTGTACAGTTTTTGGCTATCAATGTGAGTCCTTTATCATCTGCTGTTCTGCTATCAGGGTTTGATTTCAGACAGTCTAAGCAAATATATGGCTCTTCTGTTTTACTACAAATTGTTTCGAGAGATGTTGCGTTAACGAATTGAATGAGATTGGTTTGATGATTGAGTGAGAGGAAAAGAACAAGAATGATAAGAAAGATTGGTGAAGAGAGATGGGTAAGATGATAAAGTGATGATGATGCCATCTTGAATATGATTTTCTTGATTCTTTGATTGGTTTGTAATTTGAGATATGGGTTTATGCTACATATAAGTTTAGGGTAAAGGTTATTAGGTATCTTTCCTTCTATGATCATTTTGTAGTAAAAGAAATCAACTCAGAAAAGGAATGAAACAACATTGGATATGTTCATATCTATCTAATATGGAGTATATTACAAGGGTAGACAAATAAGATTCCCAATAATCGCATTCTTCGCATCGAACATGGCCGAAGAGGTCAAGCTCCATAGGTAAAAGAACTCTTATTTCTTCATTAACAGATCTTGGCATCTTGCCCATGAGCAATGCCATTCTGTTGAATTGAAATTCTGCAACTGAAATTTCACAAGGATACAATAATGGTAATGAAGATGAAAATAAATGATTTGAACTGTTGAGGAATCTTGCACTTAACAAGCCAAAAAGAAGATTCACTATGAGAGAAAAAAAAACAGCTTTCATTCTATAATTTCCTTTCCCAATCTCTTTCATTTCACATTTAACCTAATTTAACCAAATTCAATTCTTACATATATTGGCAGGTAGGGGAACTGAAGATCTTCTACCCCCTCTACTACATTTCAAAATAGACTTACACATCATTTTTTTTCTTCTAGTCACTAAAATCTGATGAAGATGCTGTCTCTTCACCACCACCTACATACACCTTCTCTTCATCAACGTCGTCAACATTTTCTTCTTCTTCTTCTTCATCATCATCTTCTTCTTGAGAATAATCAAGATCTACATTCTGATTTCTCTCCAAATTAGGGTACCCTTCTTCCATGTCTACATCTTCACCGTCGACATACCTTTCTTCTTCATAGTCGTCTCCGTCCATATCCCCCTCGCCATCTTCTTCATCCTCCTCCATCAAATCCTCAGACTTACCGCTATACATGCCACCATAGTCTGTTCTTCGAACATCATACTGGTACCTTGTTGCCTGCCCATCATCATCTGACTCCTCTGACGCACCTTCTATACTGTTACTGTTGTCATTCCCCTCATCTATATGCATCCTTCTGGTTTCTTCTTCTTCCCATCCTCTCTCTTCCCCTCCTGAGCTTTGAGGGGATTCAGGGAAATTGTTCTGTTTAGGGATGACAATGGTGTTGCCAAACTGACCAAATCCCCCAATCCCTCTGTCAACCACTCTCTGGACTGATGCCGATCTCTGTCTACTCCTAACACTTCGACGGCCTCGATTATGTCCTCGTCCACCACCGCGTGTTCGACTTTTCTTTCCCAATCCTTGACCCATTTTCTCACCCTTAACAGAACTTCCCATGCCAGATTCAATTCCCAAGCCACTAGAGCCCTTCGCCCATCTCCCTCCACGAGTGCGATTACGTCCCCTTCCCCTTCCACGGCCCCCACGACCACGTCCTGAGCTGCTTCGCCCACTTTTCATTTCAAACCAGTTCTCTTCTTGTAGGTAGTCGGCTTGTAGTGGTGTATTTGTTGGTTCAATCTCTTGGATATTTTTTACCATGGCGTATTTTGATGGAAGCTTCTGTTCAATAATGAGAATCAGTATTAGGAGGGTGTCAAGTTTTCTCATAAACACCATACGAAATCGATTACCAACAAAATGTGAATTTGTGATCACCTAACTAGCTAATCCCAACTTCATTTTAACATTGTAATCTGTTTACAAATTAAAATTTAAGATTCTACCATCTCAGATAGAAAAGAGTACTCACAATGAATTCTCCAGCTTCTTTGTCTTTCTGAAACTCCAAATTCTGCTGAGGCATGTAAGCAATGGAAGAATCGAGTTCTAGAAGCCTTAATGCAATAGCAGCGGTTGTCCGTGGTATCCATGGAAGGATAGGGACCAATCCAGTGGAAGAATTATCGAAAGAACATCCAGATGCTGTAAAGGAACCCAATAGTTCCTTCGTTGTCTCAAAGTTTGATGATAGACAATCTCTTTTGATGGCACCCTCGAAAAGAGTCAAAATCTGTATCCAACATAAGATTAAATACAGGAGTTGCAAGAAACTATGGCTTCAACTAGAAGAAAGAAAACTTCAAAACGATATTAAACACTTCCATCATATCAGTACAAATTGGAAAAAACGATAAGTTGAGTCATAGTTGCACTGTTCTTTTAAGACCAAGTTCAAGCTTAACAACAAAAGATTCCTGCACTTATGTTAGTTATTCACAAGGAATTCTATGTGCGCTACTTGTCTGAAGTTTAAGTGGGAGGATATGGTACATAGACAATTCTAACAATCTTTCTCGGTTTCTCGAAATAAGCTATATGCCAATTTCTTCTATGTAAGCTTTTACCGATCAAAATGAATAAACTTTACTGTACTAAAAGTTCGAGTTATTTAATAGAACTAATTAATTAAGAATTTATCCAAGAAAATATTAATGGACAGACAAAAAAAACCTGAAGTAGGTCCTCTGCTGACAATGCAGATTGCAACCTAAAACCCCAGGAGTTACGATTATCTTCCGTCCAAAGAGATTCAAGAGCTTCAGGAGGGACAGAAACCTGAAAAGAAAATAAAATAAATTAAAGAGTGTGAAGAATATCCAAAAACACTGGAAAAACTGTTCAAGAAAAAACATATTACTTGTAAGAGATTGATTGATCTGTCTTACCTAAAGACAGAATAGGTAACTTACATATGAATGAAAGTTCTGGTTTATCTCGAATAGGTAATTATATTGTTAAAGCATTGTGACCCTTACCTCAGTTAAAGCTACCTGTGCCTTCAGCAATCTAACCCTCAAGGGAAGAGAAGAATCTGGATCTCGCTTCCACTCAAATTGATCGACATGCTCAGAGCCGCAAACAGGACAGAGGTTTTCTTTAGGAGAGTATGTATCATGGCAGTAATCACAAGTGATGAGGAGCTCAGAGCATCTTCTCTTTCCAAATTTTATGGCACACAATACGGAAGGGTTAACACATTCTTTCCACATCCATTTCTGAAAATCTTCATACCTTTTTAAGGCACTAGTCCTTTCGGCCTCAGTTTTCCCAAGCTCAATTCTGAAAGACGATGACTGACTCATTGTATCAGAATTAAGACCACATACTGTACTACTAGGACTTTCAATTCCTGCAGAGTGATCAGGACTGTAAGCCATTTCGGAAGCTTCAGTTTTAACGGTAGCTTCTGTCGAGTCCACATGATTCTTGTATCTCAAATTCTTTCTAACAGCTTCTTTAAATAATACCTCAACTTTTTGCAACATAGAGTACAAATGTGACTCCCTAGTTCCACGTGTATCAAGAGATACCAAAAGAGCATCAAACGCCTGCACGGAAATTTAGAATAAATATACAGATGTAAATGATTCACAGAAGTATGCGTGTGCTTTAAAGAAGCAAGACAACCAAAAGGGGAGAACAGAGGAAAAAAAGGTAGAACATATATGGCATTAGTTTGAGAGTGTAAAAGCAACTTCAAAAAGAACATGCTCCAGGAGATTCTTCCAAGTGATCTCCATGACAAATCTAATTGAAATACTAAGAGTTACAACTTCGTTTAAACAACTATTGTCAGAAATCGTGGCTCCACAACAGAACCAGGACAAAAAGGGTTGAGAAAAAATGATTAGTACTAAAGGCTTACAGGTAACCATGAAGGTAAAATAACTATTTATTTTTAGAGCATATGCAAAACATTTTTTTACTCGATCGGTAGAATGGCATTAAACAAGGAAAACAAGCATATCTTTCCAAAAAAGTAGATTTACGATAAAATATACCTCCTCTGAATCAATAAGTCTCCAGCAGCCATCTTGAGATTCAAAGAATATTCTACCAGTACCAGGATCATTTGTAGAAGCAGAGGCAACAAACAACCAATAACGATTACGCCTGCGATCCTGACCAAGAGGCAAGGATCTGTACACATACATTTCTTCTGCTTTTTGGCCAATATACGATTTAAACTGTGATCGTGATTTTTCTGCAGCAGCATATGCGTGTTGCTGTTGGGAAATATCTGGACCAGCAGAAAATTCTTCTCCCAACAAATTCCGTTCTGTTGACATGCTATTAGGATCATTTTGAGCACTGTTAGGATCAAGAAGGGGTTCTTGTTTGCCATTGAGAGATGGCTCACTGTGCCTGTTATCTCCAAATGGACTTTGGCTGCCTTCTAATGCGGAACTCATAACATTTAGCTCATTCTTAATTCCCACAAAAGATGGATTCTGAGGCTTTGATGTGTACTCTTCTTTCATGCGCCTCTTATCTAGTTGCGCCTCTGCCCACATTTGCTTTTTAAGAGCATTTGCGGCTTCTAACCGTTCCTGCAACAATGTCCACATCAAATTACAAAGAATGAGGGTGTGTGTGTTTGTGTGGGTGTGGGTGTGGGTGTGTGTGTGTGTGTGTGTGAGTGAGTGAGAGAGAGAGAGAGAGAGAGAGAGAGAGAGAGAGATTAAATTCAATTATTGGTACATAAATTAATACCTCTAAAACAACACGAATTGAATTCCCTTCAATGGCAACGCCAATTAACGCAACGAGGGCATTAAGACGCTCCTCAACAGTTAGATCGGAATATTCTCCTTCCATCAACCCCTGGACCCACGGTTCACCAGAATTGCTTTCATCAATCTCTGCATCTTCAAGGTCAGTATCAGTTGGTTCGTAGCTGTTACTAGCAACATCAACAGAATGGTGGTCATTGGTATCACCTAAACTGTTTATTTCTTTCTTTACTTTGGAAAGAAAAGAAGGGCTGCTATTCCCAGCATTCTCAGGGCCACTGCGTAGAATTTGGCCAACTTCATTGGAAATATTTTCCCTTTTTCCATTTTCTGAACAAGCACGTTTAGAAGTCTTAATATCAGCAGACTGGTGGCCTTCAATTGTTTGATTGACAGCAACACCTATGTCATCGACCTCAGGATCCTCAACATCACATTCAGAATCATCTCTTTCAACATCCTCAGCATCTTCTGCCTTTTCAGCTTCTTCAGAATCAGAAAAACCATTTTCAAATATCTGTATCTTTTCCCTGGCCGTGGATAGTATTGCCTCAGCGTCATTTGGATCCTTCCTGTATGCAGCCCGTACACAATATGTAGAAGGAGCTGTTCTTTCGAATAGGTTGGAATCCCGTGATAATGCAGCTGCAATTGATGCCTCGGGTGTCTTGCTTGTCGTAAGATCCCGAAGTCCAGATTTCTTGGAACAAATAAATATATGATTAGCTAAAAGGGAACAGCTAAGGGATAATCAACACATGACTAACAGTATCCACAGCATTAGAGATCAGTTACCTGAATTCTATCTGCTACTTCCAGTATGGTCAGGCCCTTGCTTCCCTCAAGAGATAGGACATGGAATGCTGCGAATTTTACGGTTCCCGGTGTTAATCGGTGCCTGGACCTGCGAGGATTTGATAACCCCTTCTCTTGCATCACTGCAGCGGCACTTACAGCAGCTGCACCATTACGTAACGTAGAAACTATATCTTCACAATCATGACCCTGCACAATTGAAAAACATGATTATATATGTACATATATATATATATATATATATATATATATACATATAACTGGAGCAGCCCTACTGAATGCTGACAAAACAAAGAGATACCTCGTTGTCATCACGGAAAAATCCTTGTTCTATAGTCCTCTTCTTCAATTGTGGTCCAAACCCCGCAGAAAGTGCGAATTGGCGCAATATTTCAGGCCACGTCAATGGATTCAAGTGGCGTTGCCAGCTCCGTATGTCAAACCCCCATGCATATGCCTGCAGTATAAAGTAGTTAGCAAACTGAAATGTATAATTTCCACTTCAATCGATATAAAACTACTAGGAAGCAAAAAAAATGGTGGACCAAGCAGATAAGGAATATTAATTACCCCCTCGACAATCTGAGGGTGTCCACCTCCAGGATTTGCAGAACCAATTTGATTTGCCCCTAGTCCAAAGGAGGGTGTCCTTGCGACATCTTCAATATCTTTTATGATCAACCTTAGTAGAGCAACATGTATCTCACCCAACAATCTTGGATCCTGAAATTGCATGAAGCAGTTAAAGAAGCATAAGGTGGAGAGCGGGAAAACAATAATGGAATTGAGGAAAAAATAACTAATGTCAGGAGATGACAATAAAAACTTACGTAATCATGAAAAGCTTGAACAAACTCATCAAGAGTAAATGGCCAAAGGTCAAGAACGTCTGTGAAAGTAATCAAAAATCTCCAAACCTGCACATTACCCTCACAACCTTGAAGAAATAATTTTTACTACCAAGCTCAATGGCACTTGGTTTGTTATAGAGGCAACCATAATTTTTTTTTTGAAACTAAAGGCAAACTAATCTTTTTTTGCAGAATACGACACCGACAATATGCTTGAGTTTAGAGAGTCATCACACAACTCATTTCTGCTAGAATAGGTAGTACAAAATGAAGTTGCATGGCAACTCAAAGGTAACAGAGGTAGCATCCTCGTGTAAAATTTAACAAACGTTCTTGGAAGCAAATGAATAGAAAGTGCAAATCAATGATCTGTGGTGGCAGAAAGTACCATGAAAAGGTTCCCAGTGTTCTCTGAATCTGTCCACGGTTGAATTACAAAAGGTCTTCTAAGTTGCACGGACCCGGGAGGGAATTCACACAGCATATCTGAAGCAAAAACAATCTCATATAAATCTTCAAAAGATACAATTACAGTTGTAGTGTTGTCAAATTACACATTCACTCAACTACACCTTATTTAAATAAGCAACTCTTTCACATCTCCGAAACAAGTAAAATCCATAAAATCAATAGCATATCACTATTATATATGCACCTATTGTATACGATCCTCTATCTACACTAGATTCTGTGTGGTGTCTAGATTTGAGCAGTATCTCTTACAAAATGTTGGTGGTGAAACTGTGATACTTATGAAACTAAAATCTTTGGATGCCTAGGAGCTTAGGTCTTTGAATTGTCCTAATCATGCCCTTCACGGCACTACCATAAAACAACAACGGAGACTTTATCTTAAGGTTAAGGTCATCAGTTTAGAAACTTCTTACAAACTAGTTCAATGCGGAAAAATGTTAACCTGGTCAATATTTCATCGACAACAAAAACCCTGCTGGCTGATTCAAGAAAAGAAAAAGCATTTTGAGCACTATCTTGTATAAATAGTGCTAGATATTTGATTTCAACACGAATTAATTCTATTACAGCACCTGGGCTTCGACAGAATAATCAAACACAGGATTAGAACAATATCTACCTCTGAACAGATCTAGGTTTTCCAGAGTTTCACTGTCAAGAGCTATTATAGAAGGCAGCCCTTTGCTTGAGGCAGCTAACTCCATAAGTTCCAAGCGTTCATCTTCAATGAGCTCCATCGATTCTTTAGCTATTCGACGAGCAGTGGCCCTCTCATTTGCAGCTTTAGCCCTTGCTGCTTCCTTCTCTCTACGTAGTTCTTCTTTCTGCCTCATTTTCTCAGCCTGAGTGAAGAAGAAAAGAATCGTGTCATACTTTCAACTTTGTCCTATTGAAAAAGAACCTTTTTACTTTCTAGGGCAACCACTTCAAAGTTGCAGGTTGAAAAGGTCACTTACTCTAAGATTTTCCTTCTGTAAAAACCTCTCCCTTCTCTCGAGTTCACGCCTCTGCTCACGTTGGAATCTCTCCTCTTCTCGCTGCTTTTCACGCATCAACCTCTCTTCTTCCTTTCGTCTTTCACGGTCATGTCTTTCCATTTCTCTACGCATTTGTTCTTCTCTCTTCATAAAAAAAAAAGTAAAGAGCATTAGCTTATGCGCTACCCTAAACAAGCTTGAAGAAGTATAAAAACGTGCAAGTTAAGAGCAGAACCTTTCGCCTCATAATATCTTGTTTCTCAAGCTCTTTTCTTATTCGCTTTTCATGAGCTTCAACTTCCCTTGCTATTCTTGCTTCATCACTCTATACAACAATGAGCACTTACATAACTGTTTATATTTTTTTAACGAGAAATACTATATGCTGGTAGGTTGTGCTAATATAGATTACCTTGCGTTTCCGCTCAAGACGCAAAGCATCCTCCTCGTGAGAAATCCGCATCTCCAACGATTCAAGTGGATTTTCTAGTCCAATCATTGGATGAGAACCAACCTGTACATCCATTTCATTGTCTGTGAAGTTTCGGTGTGAAACACCATCATAGTCACCTGCAGCTGCCTTAATAACATGGCCTTGCCTTCCTTGATGAGAAGAAAGACTACTTGACCCCTGACCTTGGAAAACATAACCTGTTGGCACCTGTTCTTTTCCAGGGGGATACGATCCTCCAGCAGATAATGATGAACCTCTGGCAGTAGGACCATCCAAAGGAGAACTGTAGAAGTGTGATGGGTCAAGTCTTTCATATGTGCAAGATCTAACACTCGGCTTCTCAGGAAGAAACTGGTATTCGTGCTTTGCCCTAGAAGAAACCTGAGGATGACCAACATGAATATCTCCTGCTGTAAGTTTTCTTTTGCCGTTAGATGAAATAGGTAAAAAAGAGTGTTCCAAACTAGGTAAGACTGACGTCATCTGCAAAAACAGGTCAAGGAACATGATATGGGTAAGCTCTGTGATTCCTAAGAAAATAAAACAATGATGAGATAATTATAATTAGCATAATCTTAAATTATAATGATGCAATGAAGAACTCAATAACATAATAATAAGATAGGGTCACTAACAAAATCTCTTTCCCCATCTTCCTAATTCCTAATATTCATATGTTCTTACTCAGTTTCACTTTCCTTACTTCATTCTTCCATTTTATCAAAACTTTAATGTGGAAAATTTTATTATTCATCTTCTGTTGCATAAAATTTTGCTCTTCATGTTTTCATTTTATTGAACTTGTAGTGTCAAATCCCCAGCGCATGTTAAAAAAGGGCCCGACTGTACATTGCTATGTGAATTCAGCGTGATGTAAAACATAAAAAAATGTAACCTTAACTTTTAACTGAATCTGCTTTCATCGGTAAGGGCATTAAGAAGTAGAAGTACAACTGTGCATCGGAATTAGCATATGGTTGTTACCCTCTTAATTATTAGCTTATTGATTATGGAATCGCTCAAGTTCTCACAGGCATGAACAGTATGCAGGCAAAATCATATAGAAAATCATATTATGAACTTATGAAACACCCTGCATAAGAACCTCGTTTGTGAGATGAGAATAAATTGAGGTGAACACGTAAGAAGAAGATCGATAACCAACCTTGCTAGATTTAGGACCAGGGCGTTCGTACATTTTGCCATCTTGAGGTCGTCCAGCTTGCTTTTGCATCCCTGTAATTGCTGCACCACATAAAATTAAAAGGTGCTTGTCAGCTAAAAATTTAACAATCCCAACTCAAATCAACTTTACAAACAACTGAAATTTGGATGTTTAAAACCTATAAAAGCATTGCTGTGAGTGCATATAGCACACTTCAGTTGCTCGCTCAGTCCTACCTAGGCCGCAACAGGTAAATGTAGGTCCTGAACAACAACGGGTCCAAGCCAGGCCCGTTTAAAGGTGAATCAATTGATGAGTCGTGGTCTAGGGAGTGTGCGAGACACATGCAATTCACCGCAATCTGACAACCTGAACTTATAAAACACTTTGTATGTGTTCGCATGCTTTATTTGTTGAATGTAGTCTGTCCATATCTTCCAATTTGTTGTATCAGTAATATGGTCATGTTAGATTTAAATCCCATTTATGCCATTTTATATTCAATGAGGAAAATATAGTAATAGGAAATTCAATCAACAACAAACTGGAACAGCTATGAAGCATTTAATACTACCTGTTGGGGCACCAAAGGCACCAGGGGGCAACGGATCAAACTCCATTCCGAGATCCGGCCCGTTCTCTCTCAACGGCTCCCCCAACTGTGCCTCTACAAAGGCAATTGCTCTCGACTCCAATGACAACTGAGGCGGCTCATAGTACCTCTTAACCATGGGTATATCAGGTCCTGCCCTAGAAACGGCTCCCGCTGTCTGACGACCAACGACCCTCCGCTGCTCAAATGGGCTTGACCCTGAACCCGACCCAGACCCAGGCTCATTCCCACGTTCTCCGACCATCATCTCGTCCGAGCCCTGTCCAGATGGTGCTGCCACCAAAGGCACTTCCTTTCTCGCCCTTTTCGTCGTCGTTGTTGTCGTCGGCGTCACTTTCCTATCCTTTAACCTCCTGTGACAAAACCACATCTGTAGTTGCCGATCTGTAAGCCCTAGCTTCACAGAAAGCTCTTGACGCACAGACTCAGATGGATATGCCTCCACTAATGACAGTTCAAATCAATCAAAACCAAAAACATCAAACACTTAAACAAAACACAAACCAGACAAAACGAATTTAATCAAAAAGAGAAGATTTTTAAGAAGAACTAAACAACTTACAGGCATAAGTTTTCTCAAGAAGTTCTAACTGAGCAGCAGTCTTCATCTTTCTCTTCGTCTTATTTTCTCCACCACCACTACTACCTTCAGGCGGCTTTTTCTTCTCTCCTTCCGGCGTAGACTCCATCATTATCGATATAGATCAAGAAACAGAAGAGGATCAAAAACCCTAGAAATCAAAAGAGGCAGAGATCGAAAAAAGATGAGAGAAATCAAGGGTAAGAAGGAATCTGGTTCTAAATAATAGCTGAGTTATTATTAGGTTATAGATAGGAAGAGATATATTTGGACAAATTGAAAAACAAAAAAAAAAAAAAAACAGAAAGGGATTTGTGAAAATTGAGTATATTGACAACAAAGGAAAACCTAAAAAGTTGATTAAAGATGTGCGGTGAGATTTGTTGGTAAAGAATAAATAATAAAATTGTTGGGGTGAGAGAAGAAGAAATTGATTGATGAAATTGAAAGTAGTAGTAGTAGTATAATCTAGAGAGAGAAGAAAGTAATAGAGAGAGATAAAATAGAAATTAGTAGTAGTAAGATAGTAGTAGTAGAAGAAGAATTGATGATCATAATACAACAAGTAGAGCGAGAAACAAAAACAACAACTTGTTTTCATTTTGATTATTAATTTTTAAGACACACTACTACTACTATCTCGATGAATAATAAAAATTTCAACTTTTTTTTTTTTTTGTTTGTTTGGTGTTCTGATAAGATAGATATACTTTTTAAGATCCAACGATAGATTAAGGATTAATCCAATATGAACCCTTTAGGTGGTGTTTGGTTGGATGACTCAAAATCTTTTGTTTTATTTTAAGAAATTAAAATGAAGTTTGGGGCAAAAAGTGAGGTTTTTTTCGTAAGTTGTTCTTCTCTGTTTCATTTTCTTCTACTTCTTGTTTTCCAAAATAATTACTTCCTATCACAAATTACAAATAAAACAAAAACCATGATTGGCGGGGTGGGTTTATTTTCGTACCAAATAATCACCAAAATAGTACATGTTCCATTCATGAATGCTAAGTAATTAAAAAATGTGCATTTTAAACATGTCCTAAATATTTATTTCGTAATCAAGTTAAATGCGTCGTAACTGTTAAGTAGAAGACCGAGAAGAAATTTACCAACAAAGTTATAAAGTATTACAAAAATTATTACACTAAAGAGATCACGAAAACTATGAAGATAAAGAAGGCGGTATTTTGGGGAAATAAGAAGATTTTCAAAGATACAAAATTTTAAAGGGAATATATGAATTTTGACAAATTTTAGAAACATTGCATCTTATTCTTCTTCCTCCTCATCTCCTACTACCAACTCGGCCCGTCGTCACCAATTTTTTGTTCTTCATCTCTCTTTTCACCACCACCATCTCCATTTAGTTTTCTCCCCTCTCTCCTACTCCTTCTCGTCTGTCTCATCCCCTCTCCCATCTCTCTCCTCAATTCACTCTCTATCTAAAAACCGCATTGGAATGTCAATGGGAGCAAGTTAATTTGAAAACTATTACATCGTTCATAGCCACAAAACAAATAGCCAATAACTCTTTGAATTGCACGAGCACTTGCAAAATGCTCTAATGATCTTTCATCTTTGCTGCAAAGAACAAGTCGCACAACATCACCAAGAACGACGATTGGCCTCCTATGGGCATTGAAACCTACCTCTGTCAGAGACAGGATTGGATTGCAAACACAGAAGTAAGAAAAATAATGATGAAAAAATAGGTTACAACCACCTTGATGCAAGAGGATGGGGGGGAGAGGGAGGAGGGGAGAGAAAGAGGGAGGAGAAGAGAGAGAGTGATAGTAAGGGAGAAAGAGGGTGAGGATGGAAGAGGGAGCCGGAAAAGAAATAATGGTGTGGTGGTGGTGGTGGACGAAGGTGAAGAAAGATTCGAAAAAATCAAAAGTTGTTGCAATGGTAGTTCGATGGCAACCATTACGAGAGTGGAGAAAAAATGGTGGTGAAGTTGGTCGAAACAAAAAGAAAAAAACCAAAATAGATTCACTCAAAATTGTTTCTCTATTATAATTAGAAAATAAATGGATCAACTGCGAATGTCTTTGCATCCCGAAAAATAATTTTGTTTCTCCAAAGCATGGGTCAAAACCAAAAGATATGCAAGTATTTCGTGAGTCTTGATTTCAAGTTTTTTCATGAGTGGCATCCAATTGGAAAACCAAAAAATTTATGAGCATAACCTATAGGATATACTAGTTTGATATGTTGCATCATCAATTAACTTGAAGCTACTGATTTTGTTCAAACTTATTCGTAATCATCTTACGAATGAAAAATCGTTTTGTCTATGAAATATCAAGAGCTACCAAAATACAATTTTTGGATTTTTGTATGGGCGATAGGTATGACCAACATCACTACAATCGTAGACATCTTGGCGTTGGTAATAATCGTCTTACCAGCAGAAAATAGAGAACTATCCTTCTAAAATATTATTACTCTTAATAGGATGAGTATTGCCTGCAGAACATTACAATTAGAGACATTTTTTCGATTTTGTTTAAATGACGACAAAAAACCGAGAGTTGTTATTCTTATTGCAAATAGTCAAAGATTCTCACTCAATAAACATACAATTTTCGTATCATAAACATCAAAATATCCATAACCATAGATTGTAGTGTACAATTTCATTTGTAATGATCCAAAATTTTGAAACGTCAAAAAATTGAACGATTGAACTTTGATATAGAATACCAACAACAAAATTGAACCCTAAATGCTTCTACTCGATCTTATCTCTATGATAAAACGACGAATATGGAGAAACTTGAAGAATAAATTAAAGCTTCAAATTTAACCCTTGGATATTTCTTCCAATGATTTTATTGCATAATATACCAATACAATATTCTATTGAGATAATACTCTCATCATATATTATATGAATCAAAGAATGTTGGACTAATATACAACCCTTATATATATACTAGGTGTCTATGGCGTCCTGCGGACGAGGTATGTCCTTTTTGGCTAACGCCTTCTAAATAAATTAAGAACATTAACAACACCATTAGTAAGAAGAAACTCATAGACATGAATCTATTTTATTTTTATTTCATTGAAGACAAACACAACAAATTAATAGAGAAGAGAAGGTGAAGATCAGGGTCGTGTGGTGGGGGTGCTGGTCGTGCGCCCACACTATTTTTTTTAGAAGTACATAGTTTAGGTCTTAGTTATTACTAGTGAACATGCACGTGATTTTACAACAACAGACTCCCAATAGCTTAGTGGTTAAGTTGGAAGAACTTAGCATATTTTGTCTGCATTCGAATCCTATAGAAAGCAATTATTATTTTCTTTTTTTTTGAATAAGAGTCAACTCTCTATTCCTATATTAAAACAACTCAGTCGGTTATCAAGGGAAAGTCTGACCGTCTATTTTATTTTAGAGATTTTCTTGGGAACACATCCGACGGATGATACAAACTTTTATGTAAATAGACTAAAAAAAAGAAGGGAATCTATGTAAATCAGTCAAAATTGGTTAGAATAACTACTACCCATATATTTCTCTCCCTATTTTTTTCTCGCACAGATTACATCTTAGATTCTACAAACTTTACAGTAGAAAATCGTGGGAGAGATTGAAATAACTAACTCACTCTCCCATATCTTCCTAATTTCTCTCTCAACCGCAAAACTATTTGACTTAAAATTGAAATTTTCTCATTTCTTCTTCAAATTCTTTCTCTACACAATGCTTTCTCTCTCGACAACAAAGAAATTTTATTTAAAAAATACAACAAAAGAAATCTCCCAAATTTTTTTATCAAATCTTTCCTGTTAGTGATTTTTTATATGTTCTTCCTTCAAATAAAATGTGATTTACCGGCGAAGTCAAGAGGGATTTGTCGCGTCCGTAGGACGCGGCGGAAACCTAGTGATGTTAAATATTTACTCAATCTTATTGTTGATTTAATTTACCTATAATTTTGATAGTCATGTAATTTAGCGTAGTATTTGTAGTATAAAATACACTAAGGCCTCCCAAAATCGCGTCTCTTCACTTTCTCTGAAAATCTCATCCCTTTCATGCAAACTTTTATCTTGCAATATTTTTATACATCTCTCTATACAATCTTCTCCTGTAAATTTTTTCCTAAACTTCTTTTTTCTCTCTATACATTTGATATTTCTCCATGATCTAATTTTGGGTTAATGTGTAAGAAAGAAACCGGGTTCCTAATTTCGATTACAAATCTATACAAATCAAGAAATACTTTATTTGAAAAAATGTTTGACCAATCAAATAGAATTGTCATTCATTGAGTGTGGATTCATTAATGATTTAATAAAAAAAATTACAGGTAAATTATTTTAAATTTGTGTTATTACTTTGAGTGTAATGTTTTTTTTAACCCAAATCTATATATAGGGCCCAAATTAAGTATGGCACTGGACCCATAAATTGTCAGGCACGACCCTGTTGAAGATTAAGATGGGAGAAACAAACAACTATTTACAAAAACAGATTCTTCGTATCTAATATTTTGAGGAGAGAGTAAATAAATAGAAGATGAGAGATTTGAAGAGTTACGAAACATATATCTGACTATAACAGCCTAAAACATAATCGTAGGAAGATATATTAAAGATTATGTGGAGAGATTATAGGAAGTTATAACCGTCAAATATAAGTTGCGGAGAGAATCATGGGTGGGTGGTTATTTTTCTAAGGTTTAAAATTAGCCATTAGATTGTGAGATTAGAGACATAAATCCGACAGACGCGAATATTCAGAGATAAATCAACGAGCAAGCTCAAAAAAGGCCATTGCGTTTTATATAATACTATATATATTGTATTCGTATATTGTTACAATATATGTTGAAATAATATACTAGATCAAAAAAGAATCGCGAAGGACAATATGTCTCAAAGGAATGAAAACGCAATCTAATGATACATGAGTCTGGATCCGACGGTTATCAACATTTGTATATATTAAGCTTTCTAAATTATTATATTTTACAATATTTATTTTCCTTGTTTGCACTTCTAATTATGTAAATATGACCTACCTAAAGCCTATAAATACATCATACACAGATAAATACAATTCACCTTTGAATTCAAATTCTCTCTTATATTTGTCTACATCTCTTTTAATTTTACATGGTATAAGAGCAAGATTATTTGTGAGATTTTTTTTCAAGTTATAAGGATGTTTATCATGGTTTGGTGCGATTCTCATACGATCAACCGAAGAATTATTGATTTCGTAGTCACTTATTCCCATTCAAAGGCCACTAATAAATTTTATAAATCTTTATCTGATTTCTCAGAAAAAAAAAATCGCATTTTTTTCGAATTTTTAACCTTTTATTAAATCAGAAAATTAAAGTCGCATTGTTTTTAAATTAATTGAACCCAAACCAGAACTGACCTAAGACCCTTTTTTTAAAACCTAGTTTAAACTAAAGAACCAGAATCGTAATTTGTTCTGACTTATCCAGACTTTTTCCAAGAGTAGAACAAATCTGTCCCGATTTCTTCAAGGCAAGGATCCACCTATCGCGTCCTACACTGACCGGACCAAGACCAAAAATTGACTCCTGACCTCATGCACTAACTAACTCTTGTTCTCAGACGAGTCACTCCACTCCGACCAATTTTCAGTTTCTTTTCCTACCAAAAACGCACTAGTAACCGACCTTTAGGTGTTTCCCAACAATGGTGAATGACAATGTCTTTGACACAACTACCCAGAGTCCTCTAAACACATCTGACACATCACACGCTGTTCACCTAGTTTGCAATGAATATTATGTGCATCCTTCGGATATCATTACTTCTGTTATCCAGTCTCTGACTTTCACTAGACATGACTATGCGACTTAGGCTCATGACATGTACAATGCCCTTGTCATAAAAGACAAACAAGGATTCATTGATGGCTCTTTGCCCAAACCTACAGATCCTATCCAACTCTATATCTAGATTAGTTGCGACACAATGGTTTCGAATTGGATCCTCAACTTTGTTGGCCTTCACACATGTAGTAGCACTATGCGTTCGACTTTAACATTTGACGTTTGGACTGGTTTAAACGAAAGGCATATCAAATCTAACTCTCCTTACATGTGGCAGTTGCGAAAATCAATTGATTCCTTTCGTCAAGGAATCTTAATTGTTTCTGCTTACTTTTCGCAACTGTAAACTTATTGATACGAGTTGGACTTTCTCCTCCCTCACCAGTCATACGTTTGTATTGCTGGGAAGACAACCATTGACTACAATCATTTTATCCATACGATGGAAATCCTTATGAGACTACATGATAGATTCTCACAGTTCGTAGTTAACTTAATTATGAGCCCCTCGCCCTCTTTAGACAAATTTTTACAATATGGTGATTCAAGATGAGCAACGATAGTACATTATTGCTGCTTCCCCTTTTGACTATTATGTTCTGAGTACCAAGATAAAGGCTACTGCTAAACAACATTCCCACAATACCCAGAGAGGTAAGCAACCTCGTATTGATTGTAGTATTTACAAAATGCATGACTACTCCCATGAAAATCAGGGGTGAACTTTTAGTATCCAAATTGACCAAATCAATCCGATCCAAAGGGATTTGGGCGGTCTGGGGGACCCAACCAGGAGTTACCGGATTAGTTCGGATATTAAAAGGTCGTAAACAAGGGGTTTGGTTTGGTAAATGTATTTATTTAATGGATCACCGAACAAACCGAACAAGATCATTTATTGATGCGTTTTATATATTATACTAGGTTTCCGTCGAGTCATACGGACGCGACAGATCCCTCTTAACTAACGCCAGATATGACATTTAAATAAAATTCCTAAGAAGAACCCTCTGGAGATGCAAAAAACAACGAACAATCAGTAATAATGATGATTTCGATTTTGGAAAGAAAATAAAGTAGATGAGGGAGAAGAAATAAGGAAGGGATATTAACCAAACTCATAAATAAGTTATAAATCGTGATAGAAAATCGTAGGTAAGGAGAGAAATACGTGGGTCGTGGCCTCGTGGGTAGTAGTTATTGATACCCTTCTATTTTGATTTAATTTACATGAAGAGGATTTTATACCAACCGTCGGATATGATTCTGTCAAACTCCCAACAAAAATAGACGACCAGACTTATCCCTCATATAACCGACTTACATGTTTTAATATATAAGATATGAAAAAAAAATATATGATGAGCATGATGGATGGTGGAGACTCGAACAAACCATAATATTTTCCCTCTCATTTCAATTCTTTTGATTCTTCTTCCTCATGGATGGTTGCCCCTCTTCTTCTTCCTCATCTAATCTTCTTCTTCTTCATCTAATCTTTTTATTCTTTTAAATTTTCCCTCTCATTTCACAAACTAATTTTCAACAGGTTATAAGTATGATTGTAGAAGGTTTTAATGTCGAAATTTTGTTCTTGTTCAAGTATAAAGGTTTGGTTCGGTTATCGAACCAAACCATGAGCGGATTTGTTTGGATAGAGTTTTCCAAAAACCGTACCCTTCATATTGGTTTGTGGATAAGGCCCAAAAGTTCAATACTGAACCAATGTGCTAATGAAAATTACAACAAAGGTGTACTCGACGACCATTGTCATAAACCAGGGCATACAATAGAACAATGCTTCCAATTACACGGCTATCCTAAGCATAAACACAACGGTAACTGCACTTAGTTGTTTCTAATTCATCTACTAACAATACTGCTGCAACCTCGATCATAAGTCAAAAGGATTATGGTCGGTTATCACACTTTTGGAAGCCTATGTTGGCACTGGTTCTAAGGTAACTTTAATGAAAGGTACAATTTAAATGTCTCACCCTTCTTCTTGGGTTGTAGATAGTGGTTCCTCCAACAATATTTGTTTTACTTTTCGTGCCTTCAGCACTTGCGACTTACCCCTTCCCCCACGTCATGTTATGTACGAATATCTGATGGAACCACCTATTTGGTAAAACACACTAGCCGAATGGTCTTTTCTGACACTCTCACGATCGATAAGGTTTACTACATTTTAAGTTTTAAATTTAACTGGATTTCAGTTAGCAAAATCGGTAAATCTTTACATTGGATGTCAATTTCTCTTAAACTCGTGTTTTTCAAGAACATTTCACGACTCGACAGATTGTTCTAGCTGATGAAATTGATGGATTATACATCCTTCGTAGAAATTTCTCAACACTCACTTTCAAAAAGTAGTTCGACATTTGTCATCGTCGACTTGCACACCCCAATTTAGGACACATTAGATTATAGCTAAACAATTTAATTTTATTTCTTTTGACAAATTACATGAATGTTATGTATGCCCTATGGCAAAACAACCCAAATTAGCTTTTATAAAAATACTTCATTTACTAAATTCTTTGCAATTCATTCATGCCCATATTCGGGGTTCTTTTTATGTCCCATCTTTAACCAACAAACGATATATTCTCTTGCTGACGATTTCTTCAGATATACTTTGACATTTTAGATGGAGTCTGAATCTGAAACTAAAAATATTTAGATTTTTTTTTTAAATTTAGTACCAAACAATATCACAAGACTATCAAGTCTATTGCTTGCAATCAGACTATCAAGTCTATCGCTTGCAATCAGACTACCACGTCTTCATGTCCCATTGAAATTTTTCGTTTCGATAATGGAACCGAGTTCCTAACTAAGGATTTACAGTCCTGGTTTCACTCAAATAGTATTATCCACCATTGTAGTTGTGTCTCAACTCAACAAAATTGGGTAGTTGAAGGCAAGCACTGACAGTTACTTGATGTCAAACGTGCCCCTGTTTTGAAGCACATCTTCAATTCACATTTTGGGTAGTGAGTGTTTAAAAACAACAACTTATTTGATCAAAAAAAAGCTAAATCCCATTTTCTCAAATAAGTCACCTCATGAGATTTTATATCACAAAACTCCAGATTACAAGAACTTCTACGTTTATGGTCGTCTCTACTTTGGCCACGAAGCCAACATACAAAAATAAGTTTGATATCAGAGCAAAAGCAATTGTTCTCGTCGGTTATCCTCTAGGTAAGAAAGGATACATCGTCTACTATTTATAGTTTCATTAACTCTACGACTCCCGGAAGGGTACCTTCTTTTAGGACAAGTTTCCCTTTATGACAAGAGACAATTTTCATTGGTCTACTGACTCTCAAATTATCCCCCTCTCTATGGTTGAATGATTATACCCTCCCTTTACCGACGACCATACCTTCACCGCATCAAGACAAATATCAATCGCCATCTTGGGTGGAGCCCCTAGTTCCACCTACTGACACTTTCCCTTCCGTTATTTCTCCTACTTCTCAGACCCCGACTAACCCGAACTTAACACTCACAGATGGGAACGACCCTTGACTATCTTCATCTCCCTCTTTGATGGAAACTTCTTCGACCAATCAAAATCCCGACCCCGCACCTGCTTCACCGCTTTCGCACTCTGACATTGTCTCATCGCCAGTGGCAGAACTAAAAGTGAACAACGACTTCCTTCTCAACCACTTCGTTCACGAAATACTTCACCTTATTTGGCTGATTACTTTTGTTGTGTACTATTACACCGACTTCTCGTATAACATATCCATTATCTGACTATATTGGTATCGATGGTTTTAGTCCTTCCCATAAGACATTTCCCACTTCTATCATCAATACAGAAGAACATAAATCCTATACATCTTCCAAGGAATTTCCGGAATGGCGTGAAGCTATGGCTAAAGAAATCTCACCCCTAGAACACCACTTGTTATCTCACTTCGTTGTCATTTAGCAAGAAAAACATATTAGTTGCAAATGGATTTACAAAATAAAATACCACTCTGACGGTTCGATCGAACGACATAAAGCGCGACTCGTTGCCAAAGGTTACAACACCCAAGTTGAGGGCATCAATTAACATGACACATTCGTCGCAGTCGCCAAGTTGGTCAAAGTTCGTATGTTATTATCTATCGTCGTAATTCGAGGCTGGTCACTCCATCAGTTAGATGTAAACAATGTCTTTCTTCAAGGAGACTTAGATGAGGAGGTTATGACCATCCCACCTGACTTTAGCAAACCAGGTACTGATCAAGTCTGTTGCTTGAACAAATCCTCTATGGATTGTAACAAGCCTCTAGACAGATCACTCTATGGCTTCAACCAATTTTCCTCCGACCATTCTTTTTTTTTTTCATGGTTTGACTATAATTTACATCTTTGTCTATGTTAATGATATCATCCTCAGAGGCAACGGTGACAAGGCTATACTTTTTCTTCGACAACGTTTCGAACACAGATTTTCTCTTAAAAACCTAGGACGACTCCAATACTTTCTTGGAATTGAAGTTCCTCTCTCTTCTAAAGGTATCTTTCTCTGTCAACGAAAGTACACCTTAGACATTCTTAGAGATTCTGATCTCCTCGGTGCCGAACTTATTTCATTCCCAGCGGAACAACATCTGAAATTGTTATCAACAAACGGTACACCTTTAGATGACCCAACACAATTTTGTCGTCTGATTGGTCGACTCTTTTATGTCACTGTTAGACGTCCTGACATTGCGTTTTTGGTCAACTACCTTAGTTAATTCATGCAACACCCCCACACTACCCATATGGATGCAACAAATCGGGTTTTACGATACCTGAAAGGTAGGCAGGACCATGGGATTCTCCTCAACTCTCTCACCATTTCAAGTATCACTGACTCTGATTGGGTTAGTTATCCTATTACTCGATGCTTCACCACCAGCTACTTCACTATGTTAAGTGCAAGCACGTTATCCCAGAAGTCCAAGAAACAACCAACTATTTCTCCCTCCTCTACAGAAGCAGAATGTCAAACGCCTGTTTCTCTAACAAAATAAAAAATCAATGATTTAAATATCTATTCAGGATTTACATATTTCAGTCAACAGTTGGTAGCCCAAGTGGTTCCAAGGTGTTGACATAAACTCCAGAAAGCCTTGGAGGTCTGAGGTTCGAATGCAGAGAAGGTGGAATCTTTGGTTATTTGAATTGAGATTATTAGGGCATAAATAATGTAGTTGGGCTTTAGGCCATTGTTTTGATTGGGCTATAGACCGGGTCTTATTTGATCGTAGTCAATTTCCAAAAAAAAAAAAAAAAGTTACATATTCCAACTCCTCAATGCGGCTTGTGTGGCCGGTCAAAATAGAGTGTATATAAAATTTGGGTAACAAATTTTGGCGGTAACTTTTTTTTGGGCCCAATCAAATTTTTTTTTTCTCACAAAAAAATCTCCCAAAATTAGGTTTTTCCAAACTTCACAAAATCGTTCCCCCTTCTTCTTCTTCACCACAAAACCATTCCTCACCTTCACGCGATTTCATTTCTTATTCCTTGTCCAACCTTGGAGCTTGCTGATTTCAGTAATTCAACAGTAAGCACGAGCTCAATACCTACCATTACTCTACTTCACCATATCTGCAGGTCCCCCCCTCTCTCTCTCTCTCTCTCACTCTCACTATGTTTACTAGTTGCAAACACTTCATGTTCATCATCAACTGTTCTTATTTATTAGTTTTTTCGATTTCGTGTAGAATATTGAGAGATGGGTGAAGTCATTTTAGGGATGCCAGGTCCCTGGGCTGAGAATTATCATGAATTAGCTGATCATTACACTACAAAAATTGGAGGGCTACCGGTTAGTTGTGACATGTCTGAAAACATATTTGTATTTAATGAGATGATATCATTTTTGGGTTATAAGTTTGAAGTTTTCTTTCATTTCAGGACTGGCCAATTCAAGAAATTCATATCAAAGATGATCTGATCAAGTGCCGTTTATGTGGAAGTAGTCTTTCTCTTGTTGCCCAGGTCCAAATTATTCAACAAACTTTGTTTTTAGAATTGCGTTGAGAAATCATTCATTTCTTGGTGGAATTGGGTCTTCAAGAAACTGTAATTTTAGGGGTTCATTTTTTAATCGACGAAATTTATTTGCATTCTTAATTCTTTATATATGTTCATTTCTGTTTCAAAATGATATGATATCAGGCATTCACAGGTAAAGAAAAATAAAAGTGTTATTGTGGTTTGTAGCTCTATGCTCCTATTTTACGTGGCAGTCTGAAGATTGAAGAGCGAATAATCTATGTATTTGGTTGCGCAAAGCCAAAGTGTGCAAATGACCCTCTTAGGTATTTCTCGTTTCAATTATATTGGACTCGGTTGATTTTTCAGTTAGGTATACTTTATAAAAATTGAGCGCAGACCAAGTCTGTTCGGATAACCTAGCCGAATCTTAGTACCTGTGGTTTAATTACTAATTACAATTATACTTTACTTTGTTATTGTTATTTACTGTATTTCCTATTGTCCAAGTTTATAAGATGCACACTAGGATTAGGAATTACCCTTTTGCTTGAGGTTTCCTTCTTCTGCTAGGACGAGTTATTAGAACGTAATAGGGACTAGGAATGAATTTCACTATAGCTATAGACTATAACTACAGCAGAAAACTATTAGTTTATTATTTGTTGATTTTTTGTGATGAGGTTTATGAATTTCTGTCTGAAGATCTTATTATTTTTCTTAAGTGCAAATGACGTTTAAAACTTTTACTAAGTTTATAAAACTCATAGGAGTTCTTTTGATGTTTCATTCATTTCATCATTGGTAAAAATGTGCAGCTGGCGTGCTGTCCGAGTCCAAAAGTCTTCATGTGAGAAGGAATTGATATCTTCCGTTCAGGATGTTTCTCCTTCAACAGCAACCTCCCCACCTGTTTCAAAGAAAAACTGGTTGGATTTGGATCTCTCAACAGATGACTCTGATGAAGAGAGTGATGTCAATCTGGAGGACTTGGGTCGGGCACTTTCTGAAGCTGCAAGCCAAGCTTCTCAGTCGAATACAAAATATGGTGATCGACAGTCTAGGGATATTGAGAAGAAGTCACTTGGCAAGGAAGTCAGACGACTTGGTGATGCCAGCAGACCAGGTAACTTTGAATCTCCTTTTCTTAGTTAATGACAAAACCTTTAATTTTTTAAAGGGCAAACATTATTTTTGAAACTCTGAATTATTTGTATTAAAAAAGAACGTAAATACATGTTATGCATGAAACTTCGATTGTTTCTCTCCTTCCAGAAAGGCCAAAAGATCGCCATGAGAATCAGATCCAATGTCTCTCTTCCCCTCTTCGGCATCCACAGACGTTTCCATTATTCTAGGACTTCTATGACTGATATTAGATGGCACCAACCTATCACCATTTATTTAGATAAGTAGTTCCACACTACTTGGGGAATTCATAATGTATAAATAGATGGTTTCCTTTCTCCGCTTCCCTCCTTCAGCGCGTACACCTGCTGATGATTATGCTACCTCTCTTCCTCAATTAGTCTATTATTGGGAGTTTCTGTAGTGTTGCAGCCCAGACAGTGAAACTCACTCTGGTTGGAATAGGTTTCTTCCACAATTCTCTGAACGGATGTGCTTGGTTTTCCTCTTCCGGGTCGTTTAGCAGCATAGCACCTGCTCAGCGGAAGGTCCTCTTCTTTATCTGTCCACACTCTAGTGCGCTCATCTTAGTTGAGATTCACGTTCTGGAGTAGGCTTAGAAGCTCTGCTGCAAGTGGAATCTCCCAATCCTTCGGGTTCCTGCTAAAATGCAAATTCCAGTCTGTTACATTGCTAGAGTTCGAAATAATTTTAAACTGGTTCTTTTCTGTCACTAATGCAACAGAGTTAGGAACTCTGCTATGAGAGTGTGTGCACCACTTATCCTTCTAGAACATCACCGATCTGCCATCACTCGCCTTCCATTTAGTAATTCTGTTGAAGTGTTTGAGTCTGTTGGGAATTCTCCTCCAAATCCTACACCTGTATGGTTGTTCGGATTCCTTGCGTTCTTTATCCCCTCTGGTTGCATTGATTTTTCCTCAATAATTCTACCCACGGGGTACCTTTTCCTCAATAAATCTCTACAAACGTCAACAATGTATTGTTCATGTTCCTTAGATTCTTAATCTCCAACCCCCATCAGGGGTATCCTTACATATATGCTGCCAAGCTACCCAATGGATTCTTTCTCGTAAATCAGGTTTTTGGAGAGTATGAGGTCAGAGGAGTAGACCACACAAAGTACCGGAAAAAGTAAGAATAAATGAAGCAGTTTGAGCTGTCCTGGTGTGGAGAATAAAGAGCGGTAGTAAATTGACAAGGCTGTCAAGACCGCTTTAATCAGAGTCATCTTTGAGCGTCAATATCAATTGACTCAATTCACACCATATAAGTGCACAGTTTAAGTTTTCTAAGGCGCTATTCCAAGGCGGAAAGGAAGAGCAGCGTATTGTCGGCAAACTACAGTTGATTCACAGAGGTGCCTTGGAATCTCACCCGTAGTAACCTCTGAAGTCCAATTCTTCCGCCCTTGTCATGCAATAGCTTAGGACTTCCAGAACCAGTAGGAATACAAATAGCTATACGTGAATTTCTTTATTTATTTTGAAAAAAATGCCAAACCAGAGCAGATCACTTCTAGGTGAATAGCAGTAACTGAATGTACAAAACAAATGAGCAGCTGGATCTTGTTGGCACCATTCCCCCATATCAATTCTAGACCATATCAATCGGAATTTCCAATGGTTAATTTTTCTTTTAGTTTTTATACAGAATCATGCATTATAATTGAACTTCCATCAATTTCTTCCGCGGGGGAAAGGAAGAACCGAGTGTGGTTGGTGAACTGCAGATGATTGACTGAGGTGCATTGGAATCTCTCCGGGAACCTTTGACCCAAATCCAATTCTTCGCCCCTTCTCATGCAATAACTTAGGACTTGCCCAACCAGTAGAAAAATGCAAATAGCTTTACTCGAGTTTCTTTATTTATAGTGAAAAATGCCATACCAGACCAGGTCACTATTAAATTTAAGTGAATAGCAGTAAAAATTCCTAATGTGCAAAACAAAATAACAGCTGAACCCTGTTGGGGCCATACCTATATCAAATCTAGACCATCTATCGGACTTTCCGGTGGTTAATGTTTCTTATAGTTTTTATACAAAATCATTCTTTATAATTGAACTTGCATCAAAAGTAAAGTATAAGCTATTATAGGTTTATATAGTTTACCTTTACATCTTTTTGAAAATTTTATGCTATTTCTCCGAGCTGGATTATAAATGGCATCGTTTTGAAATATAGGTTTCATATATAAACAGTGGCAGCTCTTCTGGTAACAAAATCATCGCACCTGAAGAAAGTCGTGGAGCACCCTAGGTCTAATTAAAGACACCTATGAAATATTTGACTTGTTTCAGAAAACGAAAAACATTTGACTTCACTTAATTCCGTCGGAGTCTTGGTAGTTGTGAAGTCTTTTTTGTACAAATTCTACAAATACTTCGTTGAAGTTAATGCCGTGTAACGAAGTTGTACTAATCCTTCTATAGAAATCTTAGCTTGCACCGTAGTACCTCTAAGACTAACTTGTTAGTTTTTCGTTCTAACATGACCCTTTGCTCTCTCTTTGCTCTAAACTGTCATATATGATTTATAACCACCGGCAATTCTTGAGCATCTGAATTCTTCAGTTGACTAGAGGTTTAAATAAAATATTTGGATGTAACTGTTATTTTTGGATGTTTGATTGCAGTTCTACCTTGCTTCTACGTATATTCCCAGGAAGAGTCATTATCATCAGGACCTGTTGGTTCTGTTGGAACTAATTTGGCCTCACTTACTATGAAGGATAACCAAACTGATCCCGATGATCAAAGAGAGGAAGAAGTATGGGAGCAAGAAAGCTATGAGTACGATAGAGCTTTATTTGTTGATAGGACTTATTTAAAGTTCAAGAAACGAATGGATGCATATCCCGAGCAGTGCTTTAGGTATATCACTTGGGGATTTCAGCTTGAAAGAAGTAACTAGATCTAGCATTACTTGATTAGAGAAATATCTTACACTTCTAATCACAAAATCATTATATATCACATAGGAGGAAGCACTTGCTAGAACTGATTAACGCTTATACTTTTCGACTGCCTTTCTTTATTTCTGTGTCATCCTTCGCTGAATCTTCTTGTTGCCTGCTTGCCATTCCATAATTTTAAGAAAAACACAGTTTAGGTAATAAGCCGCAGACCAATTAATTTTGTCTGAACTAGTAGAAGATTGCTGGCCTTGATGATAAGTTTCTAAAGAAACAGGCTAAAATATTGTAATTAGTGGATTGCATAAAGATGTGGAATCAGTTAGTCTTGAAGTTCAATATACAATAAGCTATTCCCTGGTTACATCTCAATTGTCGAATCTCTCTTGTTTTTGCACCTCAACTCGTCTTTCCTCAAATTTTGTATTTTCTTCTTCTCATGAACTGTATGTATTTTCCGATCAGGTATTCCTATGGGGGAAGACCACTTTTGGCTAAAGTTGGGTTGGAAGAACCTGGGACCTGTGGGCTTTGTAATGGACCCCGACATTATGAAATTCAGCTGATGCCTCCATTGTTGTTTTTTCTACAACAAGCTAGTGAGGATTGGTCTAAGCAGTCTCTAGAGGATTGGAACTGGATGACACTCATTGTGTATACTTGTTCAATGGTAAAATTTTAAACTCCTACATTTGTTAGTTCAGAGACCTGTTTATTGCTACAAAATCTACATATACCTTTGTGTTTTGTCAATTATTCCATTAACTTCTTTAGTGGGTACCGCCTTGCTCTTTTTTTATTTTTATTTTTATTTGTGTTCTTGGCAACTTGCTACACCGCCTAAACCCAGTTTCAAGGATCACCCCTGGGAAGGCAAAAAACTAATAATTCTTGGTTCTGCTAAAGGTTTTTATTTTGGGTTTAGGGTATCTAGAATCCTAGTAAGCCGGAAAAACTCAAAACCCTCGATTCTGCTAACGAGCACACCTCGATTGTAGTATCATGCTTATCTGACTTCAAGGTCAGTCTTTGGAAGAGCAGGGATTGCTGTGTTATCATTGCACGTTTAACATGTCTTACTAGACCTGATCATGTCACGAGTAGCAACTTAGAACAAGTTCACCGTCCTGCTAACTGTGTCAGTCATGAAGTGATCGTTTTAACATTTGCCGACAAAATTAAACTTTGAAGCATTTGTATTTACATATCAATTGATCGTTGCAAAAAGTCTGCCTTTTAGTCAAGATCTCTTGTGATTGCAGAGTTGTTCTCTTCCACAGTATGAAGACCAGATCGATAGCAGTGGATGGACTGTAGCAGAAGAGACTATTTTACTACAACTTGAGTAGACTTGCAAGGATTGGTTCGAGTTGGGTATTTATAATCTCAAGCATAGTATGGTGGGAATAGACATCCGAGTATCCTCAAGTGTTCGACAAATATTATGTATTATAGAACTTAAAACCTAAATTTTGAAGTTTTGGAAGTGTTTTTATTGAGTTTTGAAAGGGGGTTGCTCCATTCTTGAGGAAGTTTTGTAGGTTGATAGTGTATCTTAATCTATGGTCATTACTCCATTGGGAAAAGGTCCTAGCTAAAACTATTTGCTATGACAATTTTTGTTACACAATGTACTCTATAGTTATTGATCTTTTGCTACAAATTTTGTTTTTAGCTACATCTAAGGCCATGGTAAAAGGAGGTATACTGATCATACGGTTCATACTACACCAAATTCTGTCGCCTTCATAAAGCCTTGTATGGTCTCAAATAGACTGTTCGAGATGTTATGAATGGCTATTCGATTAATATTGGTCATCTCCATTATTTTTTTAGACTGTGAAGACATGTAATTATCATGATACGCTCTCAACAAAATCTAAGTATGCTTTCGATTTGAGGATCTTGAATCCCGAAAAAAATCTGGCATTCCAGTGTCGGCCGTTGTACATTGGTCATCAGCTAAAGGCACTCAATTCTGTAATCAGACTATTGAAAACTACGGCGCTTAACTATGACTCAGACCCACTCAGACCTGATTTGGAATATTCGGTTAATTTTGTTTTAAGCATGCTCCCAAAGTTGGCTATTTTGAGGCAATCAATCGGATTCATGTTGCATAAAAGGCACATTTATCTTAGCTTTAATAGATTCATAACATTTGTTTGCAATATACTTCATTCGCTTATTTATCGTCTGGCAAATTGAATTGATATTCAACCGTCTAAAATAGGGTAATCTACATTTGTAGGTTCAAATCTTGTTGCTTGGAGTGCGAGTGCGAGAAAAAAAACCTACATTCTCGGATCCAATTTAGAGACGAAGTATAGGGTAATTGCTTGTGCTGCAGTGGATGTTATTCGTGCCGGGTTTGTTCTTCAAGGATTAAGTGCAAAATTGGTTCATCCAACTTAGATTTTGGGTGACAACAAAAGCTCCAACACCATGATTGCAAATCTTGCATTTCATGGTTCTGAACACATCTAACTAGACTATCAATTTGTCAATCAAGAATTTCACGTCGTTTACTTCGTATTCATTATGTCCCATCAGCTAAAAAGTTTTCAAACCAAAAGTGTCTTCAGTCAAATTTTTCGAGAACTAGACCTGAAATCGAACCTTCGAACAAAACAACATTTGATTTGCGGAAGTCTAATGGAGCAGATATATGGAAAAGAAATGCTAAACATTAGTCCTTCGACGAGAAATGAATGAGTAACCTTTAATATTTCTAGGACAGTACAAGTAGATGGATTAACTTCCACTCTTGAAAATTTTGTTACAAAAGTATGAGAATAAATTAGAAGCTAAATATATATGTATTACGAAAGACATGGCACAGGAGGAGACGTTTGAGAAGAACTTCCATTGACATGATTGCAGGTGGAACGAGTGCTTCCAGTTGTTGATGTTATACCCACGTCTTTCACTACGATGTTTTTACAAGGGACGGATGGACTGCAACTTAACTTTATTGCTTCCTCAGTCGCTGATGTCCCATGAATGTTACTAAATGTAACGTCGCTTATTTGCACAGCCGAAGTCTGCAATTTATATCGTAAATAAGTAACAAGTTAGGACATTACACTTATTTACACGGACTTCGCTTTAGTCAGTTTAAGAGAAAAAACAATATAATCTTCTTGGTTTGCGGAGCTTTTCTTATTCGTGACAAGAATATATATATATATATAATGTGGGTATGTACATGCGCCCGAGCACGCATATATGTGCATATGTATATATAAATATGTAAATTTTTGCTTGAATGTAAGAGAGAATTTGTTTAGAAATAGATAGAATTCGTACATGATTGTTGCATGTATCTCGTTGTCCATTACAATAGAATTGGTCAATGAGGATGGGATACTTTACTTCCTGCATTGTAATTTGATCGAACGATATTTTTCTTGCATATCCAGATCCACCCTATAAATAAATTAACAAAAAAAAGAAATATTAATTAACTTTAGTTACCCACTAAGCAAGGATTGAACTTGAAAATGGGTTTAAGTTTTAGGGTTTGAAGGCAAACCCTAAATTGAGAAAGTAAGAGCAAACCTGCCATGTCTTGATCCTGAGTCCACTGATGGTAGTCTTGGTGAGATTACATCCACGAACGTGTATCTCTTTAACTGTTTCATGATCTCCCTTTGCTCCTAAACTTCCCACACTAAAAATGCAAAATTTATTATAAATTGTATCCTAAAAAAAAAGAAAATCTACTTCTGTTCTTGGAAACAAAAATAAAATAAAATAATAACGACTTTAATCACTTCTTGTCTCCATCGGAGATAACGACTTACATTTTTGTGCCATACAATTGGATCCAGTAAAAGTCTATTGAATTATACTATAGAGACCTACCTCTGATTTAAACTGGTCAACTGTCTATCTAAAACGAACGGAAAAATTCATCAAGAGAGAGAGAAACAATTGACTCGAAAATAGAGACGGGTAACTTCGTGTTGGTCTGGTAAATAACCTTTTGACTTGTAACATCTTCTAGCGTTATTCGTTTATATTCGAGTCACATTGGACATTGGTAATGTTAATGAAAGAAGAAACTTAAGTGATAATAAAACTAACCTTATACCATGGCCCGGGCCACATTGGACATTGGTAATGTTAATGAAAGAGCAGCCTCCCTTAATAGCAACGCAATCATCACCTATGCGCGACAATACTTTTAATAAGTAAAACACTTCATCGTCAAAGAAAAAATAACATACTTTTCTTCCTATATGTTAGGATTCGAATGACTGAAATTAAAATACATAGTTTTATATTCTTGGGTGAATAAAATAAGAACAAAAGTGAAATAGGAATAATACCAGTCTGAATGGAAGAGTCTTTTTTTTTTTTTTTTGAAAGCGAATGGAAGAGTCTTTGATGATAACATTTGTTGCTTGACTAATTTCAATTCCATCAGTGTTGGGACTAGTTTCAGGTGCAATTATTTTTAGGGAAGAGATGATTACTTTGTTGCTATTTTCCACTGAGATATGATTTTTTGCACTGTTTATATGTGTTAACCCACTTAACTCAAGCCCATTGCATGCATCAAAATTTAGAGCCTCTCAAGAACCAAAACAAATTTACATATTCTTATCACAAAATATACGAAAATTACTTATTTTAATCTACAAGAGTACTATATATACTCAAGAGGTAGGTGACATAAACTGAAAGCCTTGGAGGTCCCAGGTTCGAATCCCAGAGAAGGTGGAATCTTTGATTATTTGAATTGGGATTATTAGGGTATAAATAATTTAGTTGGGCTTTAGGCCATTGTCTAGTTGGGCTATAGGCCCGGTCTTGTTTGAGTTTGAGTTTGAGTTTGAGTTGGCGGTTATCGAGCTTATCACATCTATGATGTATCAATGCCAAATGTAACGACTAACGTAGATCGTAGTCGACTTCAAAAAAAAAGTGAAAACCAATTTAGTAATCATTTTGTACTCTACATTGTAAATAATACTATGTAATTATTGGGAGATCACAATCACTAGTAAAACGGAAAAAAAAAAAGTTGGAAAAGAAAGTAAAGTATAAAAGTGAGAATTCGACAAATGTTCTTACCGCTGGACGACTACAACCCTGCAAATATAGAAAATAAAAATGTCAAAAAATAAGTAATTAGTAGAAAAAGCAATCGGACAATGGAAAAGTTTGGATTAAAAAAACCCATCTAGTTTTACCTCTAAATCTGGGCATGAGGTCCACCAATCAGACCCTTTGGCATCAATTTGACCTGATGAACCACTAATTGTAAGTCCATCTACTTCTGTAAATTCAATCCAACTTTCTGCATTTAATCCTTTCCAGGATGCTAATTTAGGTGCTACTTGATTCCCTAACACCTGTATTTACACCACATACATATAAGATGGAGTGCCGATGAATTATCAGCTATACTACGATCGTATATCAAACTAGTAATAAAGGGCCATCACCGAAGAGCTATAAAAACAAGTTACAAAATAACAAAAATTACCTTTTAGTAACCTTTAGGTAAATGTCACACAACAACATTGCGTTCTAATTAGACAAAAAAAAAAAAATGAAAATCATACGATTAAATGTTAAACGAGTATTTTTTCTATACCTGTACATTAACCTTGGAGGCCTTGCATGGGCCACTAAAGGAAAGAGGATGCAATAAAAATGTCTTCCCAGAAGGGATTAAAAGGGTTGGAGAAGTTGTAGTTGCTGCACAAACACTTGTCCAAGCTTGTAAAAATGCCTACACAAATTAAGGGTTTACCAATAAATGAGTCGAAACAATATTTTTTTTGTATAACTAATTCTTTTATTGTAACTAACTATTTCATAAAAAGTAACTTTAAATATATATATATATAGGTAATTCTGTAATTAGAGGTCGGATCTTGATGAAATTTATATATTTATCAAGACATCTTTAAAATAAGATAGTTTCAGTATTTTGTTAAATTCGTAACGTGAAGATCAAATATTAGTTTCTAAAGAAGTTCTCTAGCTAGTTTCTGAAAAATAGAAAATTAGAGAAAAAAATTAGTTTTTTGGGAGAAAGAGACAGGGGAGAGGGAGTGGGGAAGACGAAGAATCAAATATTGACAAGGAGAAAATTATTTCCGGACCAAAGAGAAATATTTGTATTAATAATGATCGAAAAGGTAATTACCAATAATATTAATATGACAAGTGATGTATAGCATTAATACTTTTTTGCACCTTTAACTTATTTCGAAAGAAGAGTGGCTTTCATTTTACTTAAAATATAAACACAATTATAACCTACAAAACCATTTTCTAAACGAAAATTGACATTTACAAGCAGGGACGGATCCAGGATTTTCACTTTGGGGGTGCGAATTAATATACTTAAATAATTTTTTTTTTTTTGCAAACAGTAATTAACAATACGTTTATTTTCATTAATCATATTAATACATCAAAGATTACAAACACAATTGACCTCTGCGAGAGTTCATATTCTGAAATGTTCGCATAATCGACTCATTTTTAATTTCATTAAGAACTTTTTTCTCATTCAGCCACAGATCACTCATCTTGTTTCTTAAGCGTGTTTTAACTAGTTTCATAGCTGAAAAAACTCTTTCAACGGAAACAGTTGCAACCGACAAAGTTCGTCCTAAAGTGATAAGCAAAAGTAGAAAACACTCCAAACCATAATGACACTCATGGTCTCGTACATATTGGATTCTAACTTGATGATTCAACAAAATCCATGGTAGTCACAATATCTTGGTCTTTTCTTTGTAGTACTTGTGAATTGTAGTTTGTAGGAGTCTATGGTAGATAAATTAAAGTTTATAGGATTTAGGGTAAATGAATTTATAAAATTTTGGTAGATAAAATGAAATTTGTAGAGATTTATGGTAGATAAGTTGAAGTTTGTATAGATTTCTGTATATAATTCAATACAGAAAAGTTAAAATACTTCCAATTACTAATAGTGGTCGAATTTCAATATAGAAAAGTCAAAATATTTCAACTTACAATTGAGACTCAAACGGAACTCCCATTTTAACTCTCCCACAACTCAACCTCAACAACTAACCAAGGGCTACTTGATGTTGTTATTCACACACACGGTTAGGTATAAAAAGAAACAGAAAATGCTTGTGGCTGAGCTCGAACCCAGGTTCTCACGCTCAGGGAAGCATGTTAACTCACAATTGAACCACTGAGCTAATGCTTCCATATGTTTCTCAAGTACATCATAATGCATAAATATTACTACTATTTTTTCTTTTTTGGGATGATCCAGGGGGTGCGGCCGCACCCCCTCGCACCCCCATGGATCCGCCCCTGTTTACAAGTAGTTTTTACAACGGATTTTGAGAATATTCTGATTATCTAATATAAAAGTTGAGGCAGTGAAAACTATATGCCTAATTTTTAGTAGTGTCTATTCATAGTCATCTCACACTTTAAGTTTAAACACACCATAAAATTGTAACCGTTAACTATAACTATTTTTGTAATACCAACTTATAAACATCAATATGTAAGAAACATTTTTTAGAATGGAACTAAAATTTACTTTTGGTCGTTTATATTTACTTCATTATAAATTAATCAGAAAATATTATTTACTAGCGAGAGCTTACTTTGGAATCATCAGTTGTGCCATCTCCAACTGCTCTGGAGGCCACGACATCAAAGGTATCCCCAGATGATGGTGCCAAATCAAATGTGCGACTACATTCTACTCTTCTAGCGATACATAATAACAATATCACTAAAACCTTGCGCAAAAAATCCTACAAAAGAAAGGTCAAGAATCATTTAATAGAATACTATTATAGATGGGAAAGAAATTAACTAACTAAATATCAAGCGAAATGGCAAGTCACCCATCAATTTAACCTACTAGTTAGACAGATCACTTAAGAAAATTTGATCGAGATGTGGAATAGTTTTATTGAACATGCTTGATAATTATATCGAAGGAAATGTTCTATAATCTCAAAGTTCCTTTTCTTTTTTTGGAAAAGTAATATATATATATATCTATTATATAAAACACAATGGTGTTTTTTGAGGTGGACCGTAGATTTATGTTTTGGATATTCACGTCCGTCCGATATTGATCAAGAATTGTCTAATCTAACCACTAAAATTGAATTTCAAACCCACTAAAACAGAAATTCCTTAATTCTCTCCTACCTTTTCGATAACTACCCACAAAAACCACGACATTCCACAACCAAAATTGAATTTCAAACCCACTAAAACAGAAGTTCCTTAATTCTCTCCCATTTTTTTATAACTACCCACAAAAAATCAAAACTACCTAACATGCATATAGAAATTTCCGTGACCATAGGGCACGGGCTATACCCTAGTATATATATATATATATATATATATATATATATATATATATATATATATATATATGTGTCTGGAACCTATGCCTAGAAAGTGGAAACGAGCTCGGTGACTGCTCCAACTAGAGGTGACGACCAACTTAGTTATAATCTCAAAGTTAGAAAAGTACATGTATAGTTAATAATAAAATTCAAATAGAAAAGAAGATTGAAACAAAGTTTTGAGTGGGTAGTAAGTTGCTTAGAGTGGTTATCAAATTCGAATAAACAAAACATTGAAAAATTTATGCCAACAACTCTTGGTTGGAGTGGTTAGCTAGCGAGTTTGTTTCCATTCTTTGGATCTCGAGTTCGAGAGTTGAGACAGATACTACATTACCTTTGTAAATAAGAAAAAGATTGAAACAAAGTTTTGAGTATTGAGTAAAGTATTAGTAAAAGCATGATAGGATACTTGAATTTGCACAAGAAAGAACAAAAGAGAGGGAGACAAAGAATACAGAGGTATAGGAACACCAAAACTCTTACCATTGTAATGAGGTAGGTAAAACAAATTGTGGGTATGTTGCATGTCCCAACATGACTTACTTATATATACTCCTAAATAAGTCTGACCAAATCTGACTAAAAATAGGCTTTTCAAACTATTAACCAAATTAAGATTTGTTAAAATTTTCTAACCTCCCCTTATTAATGGTCTATATATGAATCCCCTTTAATGCCCCACTCGATGAATTAATGGCCATTTTCCACGGGCTGGTAACTCCCACTTTAAAGTGGAGTTATGCGGGGAAACGCCCACTCAAAGACGTCTGTTTTTTTTTGAAAGGAATTATCTTCATTGAAATGCCAAAGGCTAATAAGGATACAAAAGGAAGATAAAACAAAGTCCAAAACAGAGGGACTTAATTACATCACGTGGGGGGTATTAATGATGATTGTGCCAGCTCGTGCGCACTGCTATTGGCCTCTCGAGGGCAATATTGAAATTTCAAACCAGTGTGGAGATCCCCCAACGCCCTAGTTTCGAGCAATAACATTCTGACCCTCCACGGGTAGCAATCTGGGCCATTAATTAAAGCATCAACGGCTGTCTTGCAATCTCCTTCAATTATAAATAGGCCTTGCCCTAAATTAATAGCAATTTCCACAGCCGCTAGCAAGGCTGTACATTCACACTGCAGAGCCGATCTAACCTCCACCCTTCTCACCACTTCCATTACTGTTTCTCCTTTGTGATTTCTAGCTAAACTTGCTATGGAGGCTCCTAGTTCGGTGAAAGCACCGTCGAAATTCACTTTGATGGTTCCTTCTTCAGGTGGTTGCCACTCTTCATTGATAGAGATGTTGGTTTCACAAGTTGTTGGGATCTTCTTTGCCTGTTTGGTTGCTAGCTGGATGATCTCTTGAGGTCGAAGGCTCGAGTCGTTAAAGCATTTGAGGTTTCGACTCTTCCAATGCCACCAAAGAAGGTAGATCCAAAAGACCTTATCTCTTTCATTTGTTTGCTTCTGTAAAAGTTTAATGATAAGTTGTACTGGGTCTGGAGTGTGAGGCATGTTGGAGATCTGTTGTGCTAGCCCTCAGGTCTCGACGAAGGCCGAACATGTCCCAAAGAGGTGTTCCGTCGTCTCCGTCTGTTGGTTGCAAAGAGGGCAAGTTGGGTCAACGGTCTGGACTCCTTTTTGTATACTGGATCTAACAGGTAACCCTCTATTGACTAACCTCCATATGAACAACTGTACTTTAGGTTCTATGTTTGTCGATTTCCATAGTTTAGACCACGGAAAATCAACAGGTGCTCTTGTATTTGGGTGGGTTGGAGAGACTGTTTTGTAGTAAGACTTAGCCGAGAACATTCCTTGAGGTTGTGGCATCCAGATGAGCCTGTCCACTGTAGCTCGCCTAGATAAGGGAATCTGAAGTATGGCCTCTGCCGATGATGGTTGGAAAACTTCCCTTATTAGACATGCCTTCCATGTATGTGTGTCTGCATCTATCAGATCTGATACCCTATTTAAATTTACTGGAAGTATTGTATTGACCCGTGGTATCTTCTCTGTGATCTCAGGAACCCACGGATCTCTGTTGATTTTGATGTCAAAACCAGATCCTATCTGCCAGCAGCAATGAAGCCGCATTGTTTCACGGATTTTTAAGATTGACTGCCACAAAGGAGATGTATTGTTTTTTCTTTCTTCTGTCCAGAAATTACTTGATGTAACATACTTTGCTATAATAATACGAGCCCAAAGAGAGTGAGGAGAGGTGAGGAGTCTCCAGGCTACTTTAGCCACAAGAGACTCATTGACCTTAGCTAACGATCGAATTCCCAAACCCCCTAGATCCTTAGGTTTCTGGATAACTTCCCAAGGAAGGAAATGCATCTTGTGTTGTTCTTCCGTGTGATTCCACCAAAAGTTCCTCTCGAGTCGTTCTAGTTGTTGTGTTACCCCTTTCGGCAGAAGAGACAGGCCCATAAAGTATGTGCAGATAGGGCTCAAGGCTGCCTTGATGAGGGTAGTCCTCCCTGCCTGAGAGATTTGGTTTTGAATTTGTTGATGAGGAAGGTGTGACTCTCGATACGATTTCCTGGTTTTAGAACTAGGGCCCCAAGATATTTTTCAGAATTCTCCATCTGGGGGGCTTGCAACTGTTGTAGAAATCCCTGTTTCACTTCCTGGTCCAGCCCTGTACTAAACATGATGGATGACTTAGTGAAGTTGACCGCCTGCCCGGTAAACCCTGTGTACTTTTCAATAATCTCAATCACTGCTTGAAGGTTTTGTGTAGTTGCTTCTCCGAATATAATTAGGTCATCTGCAAACAGTAGATGTGATACTCTCGGCGCCCTCTGGTTTACACGGTACCCTATAAATATATTGTCGGCTTCATACTTGTCTAAGAGGAAAGATAGAGCCTGAGATACCAAAATGAATAAGTACGAGGACAGTGGGCAGCCCTGTCTGAGTCCTCTAGATGATGAGAAATGCCCATGTGTCCGTCCATTAATGATGACACTGAAAGAGGGAGTAGTCACACAAAACATGATTAGTTCGATTAGAGTATCTGGTAGCCCTGTGGCACACAAAACGCGCCGGAGAAAAGCCCAGTCAACCCTATCATAAGCCTTGGCCATGTCCATCTTGAGAGCGAAGGCTCCCTTTTTTGCTTTGGATAGTGATGAGACGTGAAAATGTCTCATTTGAATCTCTTAACTCCGGTTAGTTAGTCCAGTTCGAGCTGTTACTCTGATGATTTGCTTGATTTTCTTTCTCAGGTGTCTTTTACGGAGTTCAGGGTGAAAAACAGATGAAATCGGGAGAAATTGATGTCAGGGGTATTCTGGTCATTTTGTGATTCTGATTTCATTATCAGTATTAGTGCTCGGATGGAAAGTGGAGTCCAAGATGAACCCGTAGGCGAAAACAGAAGTCAAATCGGAGTCCGGATGAATAAATTAGAGCAAGCCAAAGTTCGGGTCAAATTTGGTATACTAAAAGTCAAGAGGGACACGTGGCATGCATCCGGCAAGAAATCAAATGAACCAGGGAATACGCGTGACCCGGCCAACCCAACCCGATTCGATGACGTCAGCTGACGTCATCATCTTCTTCTTCCTTTCCTTATAACCGAGAGCTGTTTTCAAACCGAGATTTTCCCAAATTAAAACAGGAATAGAAAGAAAGGAAAGAAAGGA
>BEHA01000838.1:85532-111920 GCA_002897215.1 Eschscholzia californica subsp. californica
ATCATCTCTCTTCCTCTCGCCCTCTCTCAAGCTCAGGTGATTATTGGATTATTGTTGTTCTCATCAGATTACTCAATAGGAAAAGAGCTATCAAGAACTCAATTATCATATGTTAATGTTATTATGTTTATGAACTTCCCAAATCAAGTACCCTTTAATGACATTACTATATATATGAACATGAAATTTTGGAACTTTGTATTTGGTATTTGGGGGTTTGTCACTATACTGTTAGCCACTATAGTTCTAACCTGATTGGTTGAAAGAGAAGTTTATTTCTCCAAATCGACCGTTTACAAGTAATTTTTGGGATGTTTTCTTCAAAGTTTTAGTTGAATACTAATAATATAGTTGTAAACTAAGGATGTTGTTTTATAGTTACTCAACTAGTTAGGCTACTGGAAATATTGATATCCGACTCAAGCTTGAAGATATTGAAATCATATTGTTCTTGTTTTGAATTAGTAATTGTATTTGGACGAGTACAAATATGAAATATAAGTCGGAGTTACATAACTAAACCCATTGAATGTTAAGAGTTGAATCAGGTTCAAATATACCCAGCTTGTCTCCTATCTCAAAAATGATATTATTCCAATTTGACATCGCGATTACAAATGTTGAAAGGCCACGTTTTGAACTTCTAAATATATAATTGCAACAGGTTATATGTCGAAAATGGAAATCGGGTATAAAAAAAGTACAGCAGGCGGTTCGGTTATCCAACCGAACCAAACCGCTCATGTAGGGTTCGGTTGCATAACCAACCGAATCAGAACCGGTTTGGCTCGGCCACCATTTTGCAATAACTGAGAGTTTTGGTTCGGTCTTTGGATGGGCCGAAAAATTCTGTGAATTTTGTCAAAATAAAGTTGGACTATTAAATCGAAACTAATCAATCAACCTTATTAGTATGATCAAATTTTATTTCATCTCGAATAAACATAATATTAGACACCCGACAAAATTATCCGAAACGTCATCAAAACAATTTTGATTTTCAATTAAAAATTTTGTCAACCCAAATTGAATTGTTCCAAATCCAAATATCAATCTTCATTTAACCAAATAATAATCGATCATATCAAATTTTATAAATTTGGTCATGCATAACCCAAATTACCGAATTGAACCGCATAAAATTATGATATCTTAATATATTGTCATATAAGATCACCATTCATCATATGGTAGCCTTTACCGAACCAAATTGTCATGGAGATCACTATAACCTTAAAACTCCAAAATTCAACTTTAATATTGTTCAAAAGAACAAATGAAATACTTGAGAAATCATAAAATTATCTCAATGAACCTACAATGGAGTGGCTCTGATACCATTTGTTAGTGAATTTATCCTTAAAATCATAATCTAACATGCTTATAAGACGATTATGATCAAACAAAAGAACACCCATACACATATGACATAAACTCCATTAGATTCAAAGAGATTACAAAAAATATAAGCGGAAGCATACATTTTGATCCATAACCATACACATATAGCATAAACTCCATTGGAATTTCTCTTTGTGATGAAGGGATATCACACAAGTCATAGAGTTTGAGAAAAAATTCAAATGGGGACCATAATCCCTACTTATAGACTTTTATTTCTAATTTAGTCTTTCATCAAATTAGAAATGACTTAATGGTCTTTACACATTTATTCCATGACACGAGAGGATAAATCTAAGGTCCAAAAAAGGAGCCCAAATACCAAATCCAACCCAATAGGGAATTTTATCTAAAAAAAACTCAAAAAGTGATTTTACCTCTCTATCCCTAGAAAAGAAATGCTTACCTCTTATATCCCTCTCTCATTTCCCGCCAACAACCAGCCTTTCTCTTTCTCTCCCTGACTTTGATTAGACACAACCCACATCCCTCTCTCGGCTTCCGCGCTCTCTCTTTCTCTGACTTGAAAACCAATCTTTTATCTCCCTCCATCAAAACGATTCATCTCTATCTCTCTCTCTCTCTCTCTATTTCGATCAAACTCTCTCTTCATTCATACCGGTCCATCTCTATCTCTCTCTATCTCCTTTTCAAGCGAAATCCCACAGCCATTAACGCCTCCTTCAGTCGAAACGTTACCGCCGAATCTCTCTCAACCAAACCTATTTAAGCAACCAGATCTACTCTTTTTTCTCTCTATTTCGCTCTGTTTCAATGAATCTCGTGCTTCTCTCTCGATTTCTCTCTCTTTCAAAAACAGGTACGTCTCTGTTCTTCCTCTAACTCTTGATCCTCTCTCTGTTGTTGGTAAATTATTAGGATTGTTAGAACATTTTTGGGGTTTCTTGTTTCAGATCTTTAGTTGTTGGTACAGTTTTAGGGGTGTTCGAAAATTTGGGGGAGTTTGAAAACCATTAGGGTTTATTATTTCAAGTTCAGTAGTCTGATATATAGTTTGTGATAAAATATTTTGGGTTGTTTTTCAAAAAAGTTTTAGGGTTAAGTTGCTCTACATTTTGTGATAAAACATTTTGGTTGTTGTTTTGTGATTTCGGAAGCATTTGGGTGTTTATGGTTCTTCATCAAACTTCTAGGTTAGTTTTGTTTTAACATTTAGGGTTGTGATCCGAAAGTTAGGTTTCTGTGGAGACATTTAGTACTTTGTCTTTGTTTTTTGGGGGTCTGTCTTTGTTGATGAAGTGCATGATTTGGTTTATCATTCTGGATTGTGTTGAAGAAATGTTGGATTATGTTTAGACATTTTGATAGTTGTTAGTGATTTCGAAAGCATGCATCTACACATAAAGGTCATTTGGGTGTTTATGATTCTACATCAAGTTTCTAGGTTAGGGTAGTTTTAACATTTAGGTTTCTGTGGAGAAATTTAGTCATTTGATTTAGATTTATGGGTGTTTGTGGTTGTTGATTAACAAAATGGTTTTTTTTAACATTCATGGTTGTGTAAAAGAAATTAGTATATGTTTATACATTTTGGTTGTGTACATACATTCTGTGTTTGTTTGTCTTTGTGTTTGTTTGAAACATAACAAATTTTGCAGATTAAAAAGATGGTTAAAACTAACACAAAGAAAGGAGATGGTACTGATAAAAAACTACAGACTCCTGTGAGGGCTAGCCCCAGAAAGAGGGCTGCTGAAGAGCCATCACATGCTGAGCCTAGCAAAAAAGGGAAAAAAGTTGCTAGTCCAAAACAAGCAAAGGTATGTTATTGTGTACACATCTTTTACAATGTCCTGTAATTAATGTTTGTGTTCTCACATTTCTAATAATGGTTATGCATATTTGTTAGTGTGTTGTCAATTTGTAAAATGTTGCTTCAGTTATTGTTATGTCATTATTGTGTAGACCATTGGCCTAGGCTTATTGTGTAGACACATTAAAAAATGAACTGCCATTACTTATAATTATGTAGCATTCAGTTTAGTGTTGACCATTTTGTTGAATGCCCTGACATTTCTGTTACTGTTTCTGTGAAGCATCGAGGGTATACATCGAAAGCGAAAGTGCCGACGGTGGAGCCCCAACCTACAGAGGCTAAGGAACAAATGAAAAAAACTACTTTCAATTACAAATGTAATTTGAAAGCAGTTTATAAGGTGGCGAGGGATTGTAAATGGGACATGACCGACGACCAAAAGAATATGGTGTTTGCTTCACCATTCGGGGCCTTCTTTAAAGCACTGACAAGTGGGAGTTTCCGAAAGGAGAATGTTATGGAGAAGCCTAACAAAGTCATATACGATCTGCTCTACTGCTTCGACAAACAGAGCCAAGCCTTCAACATCGGAGGGAAGATGATTCAGTTCACTCCCGGAGATGTTGCTTTGCTGTTGGGAGTCCCCATGGAAGGACAAATATATGAAGCATTCCCAACCAATGTCACCCTAGATGGCACAAAGGACCAGTTTCTGAGCAAGTATTTCAGAGACTGTATTGTAGAGGGTAAGTCTGCTTCTTTTGGCGGCCCCAGCATCGAAAAGTCTTTGAGTGTGGCTGCAAGAACAAAGGCTCCTGCCATTGAGTTCTTGAAACTCTGGATTATGTACATGGCAGCCACATTCCTGTTTGCTTCAGCTGTCGGCTCCTCGGTTGTCGGGAGTTTTTATCACAATCTCCAAACGAAGAGAATGATAAATAGAGTTTCATGGCCGAGAGCTATTCACTCCTACATGATGGAGAGAATCAACAAGCACTCGGAAGACCCGGCAAAAACTTCAGGATGCCTGACTCTTCTCCCCGTAAGTATTCATAACCATGCACTTAAATGTTTCATAATTTCTTCTAATGATAAAAGTCAAATTAGTTTGCTCTGACATTCTTTAATATGTTTCATCATTCTTTTGGGGGCTTATCTAATGCTGAAACATTTTGGAGAATGTTTGGGAATTTTATAAAATGTGTTTCCATTCCTTGTGATGATACAGAAAAACACTTCTGACCTAAGAGTGTTTAATTTCTTTGCAGTACTGGTATTGCATGCACACCAGGATCCATGAAGACCTGGTAGGAGAAGTAGGGGCCAGTCCTAGAATAGCTCGATGGATGATCGAGCCATTCTTCCTTAAAGGACTGGAAGAAGAACTGAAAAGCATTTCAGAGGAGCAGGTAATTTGTTTTAACATTTCTTATAATGTCTCTGTGATTTGAATAAATGTTCTAACATAACTGATGTCTGAGTGACATTGTGGCAAATGTTGGAACATTTGCATGAATTTTTTCACATTTAATTAAATGTATGCATTTTTTTGGGAGGTGTTGAGATAATAACCATATGTATCCCTCCTTGTAGGTGAAGGTGGAGTTGGTGACGGAGTCTGTTGAAGAGGAAGAGTTGTTAAAGTTCACTGAGAGGGTGGTGGTGGAGATGAATGATGAGGAAGTAGAAAAGTTGAAGGAGGAAGTTGAGAGGTTAAGAGAAGAGAATGTGTTGGTTAAGAGAGAGAATGAGATGGTTAAGAGAGAGAGAGAAGTATTAAGAGAGGAGTTGGAGAGGATGAAGAAAGAGAGAGGAGAGAAAAATGATGTTTTAGAATTTGATTTTGGTGTCGGAGGGGAGGTGGATGTTCGAGACGAGGTGATTGGTCGAGATGAGGTGATTGGTGGAGAGGAGGTGGAGGGTGGGGAGGTTAGACAAGAGGTAGAGAGTGGAGATGGTGGAGAGAATATAGTGGAGAAGGAAGTTGCCCCAAAAAATCCGGAACAAGTAAACGTAGAAGCCCGCAACGAAAAAGAAAGTGATGTCGAAGCCCAAACAGGAGGAGCAGAAATAGACAATAAGGGTAAGAAGGCAATTTCTGATGAGTTGGTAAAGGGTCAAACTTCAGGGGAGGGGCAAAACCAGGAGCAGAAAGAGAACCAAGTTGCTGGGTCAAGTGAGTAAATGCTCACGCAATTCTTTACTTCTGTTGACATTCCTGTCTTTGCTTGATAAGAAGTTGGAAATGTTGGAGCAAATACCAGAATGCTTCAACATTTGAGATACTGTTTTTAAGTCAGTCTACAATGATAAAAGTAATGAATATTGTCTTTTTTAGATTTAAGTTGGTTTTATTTCTAGTTTATTTTTTTTAAGCAACGTATTAACTTATGTGTAATCATTCTATCTTCTCTGAAATTCTTACTTACTTGTCAGATGATTGGTATGAACATAAATTGTTCCGCCATCG
Source organism: Eschscholzia californica subsp. californica (assembly GCA_002897215.1). Taxonomy (NCBI): domain Eukaryota; kingdom Viridiplantae; phylum Streptophyta; class Magnoliopsida; order Ranunculales; family Papaveraceae; genus Eschscholzia; species Eschscholzia californica. The sequence goes on from BEHA01000838.1 coordinate 91,181, forward strand.
TTACAAGTTGTTTGATAAACGGTAAGTAAAAGAGTTCTATCGTACTACCACGATGTCTTTTACCACGAAAATTGAAGACTTTCTTTTACCACGAACGACAATAGATTGGTCGGCTAAGTAATAAATAAGAAACAAACAAGTAAGTGTTCTTCTCCCACATAAATACGTAAAATGTTTGAACATCCGTGATAACGTTTATATATATTGATCAAGAATTGGATAATCATTTATGTTAAGATTTGGTTTTCTATCGAATGTTGACTAGTTAAACGTGTGGTGGTGGGAACAGGTGAAAAGCAATTTCCAAGTTTTTTCAAAGTAGGTGAAAATGAGATGGAAGAAGTTGACTTTCAGCTGACTTGGCCTTCAGCTTTCTTTTCAGAGGTTTGTGAAGTGGCAAAAGAATATGAAAACTATGAAATCGTGGAGAATGAAAGTTCTTCTGAAGACGATTTTGTAGATAAGCAAAAGGTTGAAATGGCTGAAGTTGTTGAAAATAAAGAGAAAAACAAACCAAACTCTTTGGTTAAGAGGGTTAAAACACAGCCAAGAACCCGAACTATGACCGAGAAAGCAAAGCAACTCGAGAAAAAAAACAATTAATGTAGAAGAAATTGTAGAGTTGGGAGGCGGAAGGTCAGCAGCAGAGGAGGAAGGTCAGAAGCTAGGTAACTGGAAAAGAAGCAAAGTGTGGAAGAAGTTGAAGGAACAAGAAAAGGGCCTGTTGGAAGAATTCATCAGGAAAAGTGACAAAAGGTACGAGAAGGTTACTGTAATGTTCATGCATTTATAGTAATGTTCGAACATTAGTGGTTGTGTTTCCGCATTTATATTCGCTTACTGTAATGTCCAGTCATTCCCATAAATGTCATAACATTAGAAAAGGTGACACTGGTTTTTTCAAATTTTGCAGCACGAAAGTCTGGTTCAGTGATGGGATCAACGACATCTGTGGGAAGCAGCTCGATATGTTGATGATGAATCTCGAGTGCGACTCACAAATTATTAACTGGGCGAGTTCCTTCGTCACTAATCACGAGGATTTGAAAGAAAAGTGTGTCCTATGCCTCCCATCAGAAATCTATGTAAGTTTAGTGATTAGAATGTTTTCCTGTCATCATCTTTTATATGAGTGAACATTTTGATAACTTTGTGTATGTTCTACAGACAATGATAAAGTCCGAGGTCAACCAAGCTTCAATCGAAAAAATGCTCAATCGTACGTTGAGTAATAATGCTGGGAATTCGGAGATATTATTTGTGTGTGCACCTATCTGCCAACCAACAACGGGAGACGCCGCAAGGGGGGGGGCACTGGACACTCTTGATATATAATGTATTTCTCCATCGGTGAACCCATTATGATTCGATGTCATTTGATAAGAAGATGGCCAAGGAGTGTTACGAAAATGCTAGGGAGTACGCGGCATATGTTGAGGATGTAATGGAAGAGGTGGGATTCACAATGTTTGGAACCCAACAAAGATATGCAGATGTTCTTGGGGAGCCAGAATTCCCTACTCAGGGAGAAAAGTAAGTGTTTTCACTCTTTATTTGTTCCAACATTATGATGCATGGTTTAATTAGTTTGAAAATGTTCTAACATTCGGCGAAATGTTGGAACAAAAACTTTTATGTTTTCATACAATTGATAAAAAGACACGTCATTATTATTAATGTATTCTCATTTAACATAATGTTTCTGTTTTGTGTGGGACTGTGGAAACATTATTGGTTATGCTTTAACATTTCATTTGTGTCTTGAACAGTCCGGATTGCGGTTTCTTTGTAATTTTGAAAATTGAAGAGCTGGTGGAAGACTGCATGACAACTGGACCCAAACAGCGTACACAAAACCCAGATTGGGTTTCCCTGGCACAAAGGAAGAGGGCTAAGCTCACCCACAACATATTGAAGGAGAATACGATATCTTGGAGGATGGCCCGATCTTGAAAGTGTGGTTGGCGTGAATATGTTTTTTTTGTAAAGGATCTTTTAATAAAAAATGAAGTAGTTGTTGAGGTAACGGGTTATGTTCGCTAAACCCGAAACGACTTCATTCTTGATTAGATTACAAACAAAGATGGTTTGTAAATTATTTTGGGATGTTAACAACATATAATGATTTTGGATGGGATATTTATGCTAAAACTAAATGAAGTAAATTTGAATATATTATTATTTTTCTTCAACAACATGTGTGACATGCATTGTCCCCTTAGAGTTTGTTTCAGGGAAGAACATACACAGACATGTTAGAACATTCCTCTTAATGGTGGGACATATTGACAAATGTCTTGGGAAATATGTAATAATGTTCCTTCATTTTTGAGAATGTATTCAAAAAACTACATAATGTTGACACATTGTAAATAATAGCTAGACATGTAAGGATTCATTCACTTAACATTTTGTAGAATGTTATAACATATTCACTAGACAAAAAATATGTACTAAAGACCAAAATATTTTACTAAAACATTCAGCACAATGTAAAGACACTCTCTTACATGTTGAGACATATCGGTGAATGTTAAATCATTTAGGAAAATGAGGACTACAGTTGGGCTCGACATGTCGCACTGTTGTGATAAGCGGGTTGGTTGCACCTGCGACATATTCTTTTCCTCCTGGTAACATCTCTGGAACTCTACAACCTTGTTGTAAGTGGTCTGCCTGGTGCCCTTTTAACTAGTTGAGGAAGAGTCTTGGTTAATGGATCAAAAGTATAGGGTTCGTCAAAATTTGGAACGGGGTAAACACAATGTTGGTATGTGTTCCTGTAAGCCTCCACGGTCCAGACCGGATCGTAAAAACATGTACTATCACCACGAGTCTTGTTGATGCATAACATTGCATGTTGACACGGAAGCGAATCTACTTGCCAACGCCGACAAGAGCATGTGAGAGTACCAAGATTTACGGAATGGCGTGGAGTCGAATATACTTCATAAACAAGTGGGGCTGCCTCGACGTATCTCCAAGTCTCCGCAACTTTGTATTTCGCTTGTTGCTCCAAGTTAATGGATGGGCAAAGAAATGTATTCCATCCAATAGCAACGTCTCTATGCTTTCTCATCTTGTTCATAATCTTCTGTCTTATGGCATCCAACAATGCTGTAATAGGGAGGACGCGGGCTTTCTTGACAATGTTGTTGAAGCTCTCAGACAGTTGGGAACTGATGGCGCCATACCTGTAGGAAAAACATTATAACGAATGCCATAACATTAAATGGAATGCTTATAATAAATCATGTCGTGTTAAACAGTGCACCAAATGTAGTAACATGTATAAGACTGAGGGAACACAGGAAACAATGCCCTTTCATAACAGAAAGATATGATTAATGTAAAAAAATAACTGAAAAAGAGAAAACAAAATACCTATCCCCCGGGAAAAAGGAATCTGCCCATGATTCCGGATTAAGGGATTGGAAAAACCTCTCGACATTGGTTCCACCCATCTCAACCATTTGTTCAATGGTTGCGTGATACTCGCTCTCTGGTAATGCCCGTGCCGCCGTAAACATAAGACTCTGAAAATAACGTGACTGGCGCGCCCCGTTACGTATCCTCAAGTTCAGATTACATCGTAAGTGCCAAACACAGAATGAGTGATGAGCGGTGGGAAAAACGTTCTTCACGCCTTTTAGAATTCCAGCATGTCTATCCGAAATAAAAGTGTAACGTTTTATCGGATCCACCACTAATTTCAAATTTTGCAGAAACCAATCCCAATTATGATCATTCTCAATGTCCACAACTGCGTAAGCAATGGGGAAAAGACCTAACAAAAAAAATGAAATACAAAATTAGTTCTGTTGAAGCATGAAGCAAAAGTGCCTAAGCATTTCCGGACATGTAAACACATATTTGGGAATGAGATATGACTTCAAAAGCTGACGCCGCATCTCTTTCTATGACGCGTCATTATTGATCATGTTCGTAACATTTTGTCAAGTGTTAGCAGGAACATTAGAATGTTAACATGTGATGTGAAAATGAAAACATACCGTCGTTTCTGTCCTTGGTAACCGCAGCTAAAATGCAGCCATTAAAACGAGTTTTGGCGAATGTTCCATCAATATAGATCACAGGGCGACAGTGTTGAAACCCAAGGATAGATGCGTGAAGGGCAATAAAAACTCGGACAAATCTGTTGGTAGTGGGTTCGATTTGCAAATAAATTATGCTATTGGGATTAGTAGTCTCCAAAGCATCTACGTACCACTTCAACTTTGCATAGGAATCACCCTCCTGCCCAAATACTTTGTCCATGGCTACCTTCTTACCACCGTAAGAAAAATAATAGGTCAACTCAACACCGTAATCGTCTTGAAACTTTTCTTTAACTTCAGCAGTACTCCAATTTGGGTGTTTTCTGATGTCTTCATCCATTAGGCTGCCAACAAGTTTACTAGACAACTTGGGATCCGCAGGTTTGAGAACAACATCGAGACAATCGTGATTTGGTTCGTACTCTTTCAACAGAAACACGGATTTACATCCCAATAGTGCAACCCCGTGCACTCTCCAATTACATCCGGGTTTGGAACAAACGACAGTGACACGACCTGGTTCATTCTTGATATATTTGTAGTTGTTCTTGGTTGCAATGGTATATCGACCAAGAGCGTGTCGAAAAGCTTTGACACCACCGGGAAATATTTGCCAAATCTCCGTAAATACGTCGCCCCATGAGTCACATACTAACTTCTTGTCATTATTTTGAGATGTAGAAAGTGACCTTTCAGGTTCCATACTGCAAATTTGAATAAAATATTATGAAAGTATAATAAAATGTCTTAACAGGTTGGCAAATGTTATATCAAAATATGGAATGTTGTAGCATTTATTTGCATGTTCCAACATTCCTTGCACTGTTCCAAAAACTGGAATAATGTTTTACCTTGGTAAAAAATGTTTGCGTTTCTGGGAAATTGCAAATTAACTGGGAAAATGGGGACACTTAACAAAATGTATTAACACATAATACAGAACTGTTAACATTTCACATAATGTTGTACAAAGGTACACAATGTTAACACAAACTGTAAAGTTTAGTTACAAAAACAAGAAAGGTTTTGAGAAAAAAGCTAATAAACTGAACGACCAAACAAGATATATGTGCTAAAATCATATGGTCCACACTGCAATGTCTGATCATTTCATAAAATGATAATCACAGTAATCATTAGATAGCATTGCAACAAATATGTTAACACATTATAAAAGTTAGGTTAACATTTAACAAAATGTTTTCAAATTCTGAACAATGAAAGTACAGAAACAAAAGTTGAGAGAAAAACCCTAAACTGTACGGACAAATCATAAACATTGAGAACAAAATCAGAAACTAATCATCACAAAAGAATCATCACAAAAGAAGGATGAACAAATAATAAAAAGGTACCTGGTTTTATGGAAGAAGAAGATGATGACTAAAGTTTCTACAGAGAATAAGATGATGACTGAAGCTGATGACTGAACCACGAAGAAGATGAGGAATGAATGAAGGTGGAACTTTCACGTCTGGGCTTCCACGAAAACAGAAAAGAAGATGATGAGTGAACAAGCAAAGTAGGGTCTACAGTGAAGAAGATGATGAATGAACCAGCAAAGGAGGGTCTACAGAGAAGAAGATTATGAATGAAGGTGGAATAGATTGAAGAGATGGCCGGTGAGGTTGGAGAGAGAAAAGAGGGTTTGGTGTTGGGCGGTGAGGTAGAGAGAGAAAGAAACCCGGTTATGGAGAAAGGGAGATATTTTAGAGAGAGAAAATCTTGGTTTGGAAAAGGAGGGAGTAGTTGGATATATATAGGACGGCAAAAGAGGGAATAGAAGAAACCATTAGGTCTTAGAGATACAAGTTGGGAAGAGATGGAGCATAGGGATGTGTATTTGGGTTTGATATGAATTATTATTTGATTATTGAGTTTTGGGTGAGATAATAAACCTTGTTGGGTTTTTTTTTGTATTTGGGCCCAAAATTTGGGCCTTTCATCAAAATTTTCTTTAGCATTTCCCTTTAAAAAATCCTACTTTACCCGTGAAAACTAAAAATAAGTATAATAATTTTATTGATAATTTTGTTTTCCGATTTTACTCGGGAAATTAGCTCCATCTTAGCCAAAACAACCTGATGAGAGATAATTTTCAGTTTCATAATCTTGAACTACTCGAGTTCTTTCATTATTTTACTTACCCGACCAGGTTTGACTCTGTTTTCTTTTCTAACCTTGCTTTTTGAATCACCAGTTTAACCACACTTGATAAGTGATCCAAAGTGGTCGGTTCAGCTGCTTCATCAAATTTTCTTACGTTGAAAAATCAGTCCATACTTTATCTTGTTGCAACCACCATAGAATTTCTTCACCCTTTCATGATTTCCTCTTTGAAGAGCTATGGATATTGCTTTTCAGTCAGCGGGTTTGAGGTTTGTACTAAACTGTTGGTTTCCAATCTTGAGTTATTGGGTCTACCCAACTAACTGCTTGAGTTTTACATTGTTGAGAGAGAAAGTGTTATTGAGTTTTAGAAAAAGAAAGAGACGAGGCTGGAGGAAAGATTGAAGTTGATGCAACTGATGATAGTTGAGAAAACTTGGAAGAGTTTTGTCTCTTTATAAACTAGTATATCTTTTCTACTCCTATATGATTTTCTATTAAAACCAATTTCATAGAGGGAGTAAGACCATGAGCTCAAGAATCATATATGTAATTGAAATTGATAATGGAGTTAACTAATAACACCACGAAGAAGAAGCAGATAAGAAAGGTAAAATAGTCTAAAGTGTTTTGGAATAGTTATATTTAACATTATTTTCAAAAAAGGGAGTACAAAATGCAAAACTGGAAAAAGAGAGTCCAAACATCAAGTTAATTATAAGAAAGCGGGTCCAAACAACAAATCTCCCCGGTAATAAGCACCAAATAAACTAATTTTGTATGACCCACTAGAAGATTGTTGGTATGTTGCTACTCCGGTTAAACCTAGTTTCAAGTATCGTCCCTTGAAAGGCAAGGAACTAAGTATTCTTGGTTCTGGTAAATTTTTTATGGTTTGGGTTTAGAGTTTAGGGTATCTAGAATCCCTAGCAAGACGAAAAATCTCAAAATCTCCGTTTCTGCTAACGAGCATACCTCGATTGAAGTATTATGTTTATCTGACTTCAATGACAGTCTTTGAAGAACAGGGACGGTTGTACGTCATTGGACGTTTAACATGTCTTACAAGACCTCATCATGTCACTAGTAGCAACTTAAAGCAACAAGTCCACCGTCCTGCTAACTGTGTCAAAAATTTGAAGTCTGCACCAATGTCATGATGTGATCTTTTTAAAAATAATAATCCTTTCCTTCTTAGAAATAAAAATTTTAATTTAAGAAAAAAAGAAACAAAATAAATTTCAAAGGTTAAAAAAGAAATTAAAATCTCTCTCTATCTCTCAATAAAATCTATATAATGAAACAGAAGGGAAAACGCTGACTAGGACAAACACCTTTTTTTAACAACGGATATTGTCTAGAAGTCCTTCTCAAAATTTAAAATATAGTCCTTCGTAGAGATAAAGTTACCTATTTAAAAAAGGCCAGCGCTTTGGGGAAAGCTAAATAGTTTCCGGGGTGTGAAATTTTAAAGGGAATACGCAAAATTTTGAAAAGTTTCCGGGGAAACATATTTTATGGGGAATATGGTTCAAAATAAAAATAAAAAACTCTCCACCTCACCTCTCTCCTCCATCTCATCTTCTATCTCTGCCACCTCACCATCTTCACCGACGAAGGTCGCCGGCCGGTCAATTTTCCGGCCGGCTACCTTCAAACATTAAAAAAAAAAAAAAATTTCTCTCTCCTCTCTCTCTCTCAAAAAAAAAAAAAAATTTTTTTTTTTTTTTTAAGACCTACCAGATCTAGGTCTGTTCTTCACGAACAGAACTGGTCTGTTCGTGAAGAACGACCAGATCTAGGTCTGTTCTTCACGAACAGACCAGACCAAGGTCTGTTCGTGAGGAACAAATCTGTTCCTCACGAACAGATCTGTTCTGTTCGTGAGGAACAGATCTGTTCCTCACGAACAGAACAGACCTAGATCTGGTCTGTTCAGACCAGATCTAGGTCTTAAAGTAAAAAAATTTTTTTTTTTTTTTTTGTTAGAGAAAGAGAGAGGAGAGAGAAATTTTTTATTTTTTTTTTAATGTTTGAAGGTCGCCGGCCGGAAAATTGACCGGCCGGCGACCTTCGCCGGTGAAGATGATAAGGTGAGGTGGAGAGAGAGAGGTGAGGTGGAGATTTTTTATTTTTCCCCCTAACAATTTACAAAATAAAATTGTCAAACAAAATTGACCAATTTTTGACCAAGTCTTCACACCCCGGAAACTATTTAGCTTTCCCCAAAGCGCTGGCCTTTAAAAAATAATAACCGTATCCTTTTGAGAAATAAAATAACTAATTTAAGAAAAAAAGAAACAAAATAAATTTCAAGAGTTAAAAAAGAATTAAAATCTCTCTCTCTCTCAATAAAATAATAACTAATTTAAGGAAAAGGAAACAAAAAAAATAATACAATAAAATGAGGGTATCAAAATATAACAATAAAATTTCGTCACATTTGCTTAATACAACTGTCCGTGGCCTAGGGCACGGGATATACCCTAGTAATAACTAATTTAGGAGAAAATAAACAAAATAATAATAACTAATAAAAATCTCTCTCTCTCAATAAAATATATAATAAATTTCGTAACATTTGAGTGATACAAGTGTCCGTGCCCTAGGGCACGGGATATACCCTAGAAGCCCTTCACAAAATTAAAGATATAGTCTTTCTTATAATAAAATAACTTATTTAAAAAGGATAACCGTGTCCTTTTAGAAATAAAATATCTAATTTAAGAAGAAAAAAAAGTCAAGAAAATAAACAATAAGGAGAATACCTAAAAATTAGGATATCCACTATGTAGCAATAATAAATATGGAAATTCGTCCAATTTAATTGATACAATTGTTCGTGCCCTAGGGCACGCGATATACCCTAGTTTATAATAGAAGAGAATTACAATGGTTGGAAATAAATAACGTAAGTATAAAAATATCAAAATTCTAGTGTATCCATATCTTTGAGATATATATGAGAATATTTTCTTGATTTATGTCTTGGGTAGGAATTGTTGACTTGAGTACCACTTTTACCCTTATTACCCTCCCGAAAATTGAACGAAGGATCAAACCAAAAGTTCAATTTGGGTAATAACTTGATGAGACGATTCGTTGACACGTTCTTCATTAAGGCAACCATGGAGTTGATTGATGAAGAAGCTTTTATGTTTGGTGTAGATCGATAGAAATATTACGACAGTAATAACGAACAAACATGACATAGTAACAATGAAAAAGGTTGCTATTAGTGAGCATAACCACTCTAAATTCAGAGGCTTGTGGCAACAACATGAGCCGTCTGCCTTGTGAGGACAAACTGACAAAAAACAACGACGAAGAGGCAACAACCTTGCACTTCAAATGACGACAAACAACGACGGCTGATAATATCGATCGGCGAAAAAGAAAAACCAAAATTATCACTTTCCTTTTTACTGTTCTTGCACCAATAATAAAGTAAGTTTAAACTTTCTTGAACACCAATTTAACTCCATCAACGAAATTTATTAAGATCTCCTTCCCGTTATAAATATATCGTTCGTCATTGATAACAAAAAACCTCCCAAACCCATAACCAATAATATTGATAACTAGAATCTCCACCATTGACACCTTAATGAAAGATATCAAAAAAACTTTGACGGTAAACCTCTACAAAATTTATTGAGAAGTATGAACGAAACTAATTAAAAAACTAGAAAAGAAAATAAAGAAGAAAAAAAAAACTATGATTCCGGCGGATGTTAAGTTTGATATGAATAATAAGACTAAATCCAAAATATACTCTAGGAATATCTATGTAACAAATGACATAGGTTTTCATACCATGTCATAACTTTCATTTATAAATCTGGGTCGCCTAATTCTTTTATGTAAATCACGACCCTTCTTTTTAACGAGTTTTCAAAGGATAAAGGTGGAAAAATGAGAATAACTACCCACTCCCTATAAACTCTTTAACTATTTTTCTCTCTTTCCTCTTTTCTCCCTTCAAACAACTAAATATAATCTCTGTTATTATTTTTAATATATTTTTATTACTTCAATATTTGTATAACATAATATTCGATAATTTTGTATATCATAATACAGAAATTTCCACCATAATTATAGATAAGACAGAATATTTAAACATATATTAGATAAGATAGAATTTTCTAATTCTTGGTAACATCTTTTATTCATGTATAGATATATTGCTACCTTGTAAAGTTCATCCTATATCTATATAAGAACAACTCTGGTTTGCCCTTGAAAGGCACAAAGACTTACATCCTTTCATGGTATCCGAGCATCCGAGGACTAAGGTATTTTTTTTCCATTGTTGGTCTTTTAATGACTACTCCTCCCACCATCACCTCCTCTAATTCTGTCGACCAAATTCCAATGGGGTCATCTCCTAACTCATTATTACCACGACCATCTCTCACCAATCTCATTCATCTTGTTTCTATTAAACTAGATCATACAAACGTTCTTACTTGGAAGAAGCACATCATACCCATCATGAAGTCTCAAGACTTATTTGATCATATTATGGATACCGTCAATCCTCCACCATGGTTTATCCACTCTCCTACAAGCAATCAAGAAATAGCCCAAACTACTGCAAGGAAGTCATAACTCCTCCTTCATCTACAAACAATTCAAAAGAACACCATGACTATGACTGAATATGTTGGTAAGATTAAAGAAATTGTTGATGTTGTTGCTGCTTCAAATGCCCCTATTCCTGATATCGAACTCGTTCTTCATGCTCTCTGAGGATTAGGTTATGAATACACATCCTTCACTACGGCAATTGAAACTCGTGAGACCCTTCCAACCTTTACTCAACTATTACCATTACTTTTTTTTTATCAAGAAATGTGATTAGCTCAACAAAATAACACTTCCTCGGTTCAGTCAATGGATCTAATGGCCAAGTCTCAACCCTCACTGCCCACTAATAGAGAGTCATCAGTCTCGCCAATCTTCACTTTCTTTCGTGCAGGTTATCGTGGTGGATGTAATAGCCGTGGTAGAGGTCCTGGCCGTTCATATTGGAACTCAAATGCATCTGGCTCATTTAATCAATCCTCAAAAATCAAATCTTGGATCACCTTCAGGTTCATTGCAGGGCCTTATTTTTTGCCAAATTTGTGGTCGTTCGGGTCATTCGGCTCTTTATTGTTACCAGCGAAATAATCTGAATTTTCAGCCCAATGACGTGCCTCAAAAAATTTCATCCTACCAACATCAACCTTAGTATGATCCTAATGTATATGCAGACTCTGGTGCTTCGGATCACATGGTTGGAGATGCCTCGATGATGACTAACATAACTCCATGTTATGGGTTTGCTCAAGTTTCAGTAGGAAATGGTTCACTCTTACCTGTTCATCACACGGGTAACCTTATTCTTAACTCTCCTTCATCTTCCCTAACCTTAAATAATGTTTTTCATGTTCCATCGATCACTAAAAATCTTCTCTCTGTTTCTCAACCCACTTCTGATATGGATTGTTTCGTAGTGTTTGATCGTCACATGTTCTTTGTTCATGATCGGCTAACGGGGAAGCGGGTCCATCAAGGTCTTATGAAAGGAGGGATATATCAATGCTCGGCAACTGCGTCTCGCTCCTTTTTAATTTTTTTTGATAAAGTGCATTTTAGTATCGTAGGAACTAAAGTTAATTCAAGTGTATGGCACATGCGCCTTAGACATCTGCACTATCGTATTTTTACTGAAATTACTAATAAAATTGGCCCATTCTCTTCAAAATTATCATCTATGTGTCAGAGTTGTGTATTAAGTAAACATCATCGTTTACCTTATTCCCCGTCAACTCACTGCACTACCATTTGATTAGGATTTCGCTATTTTTTTTTATCATTGTGGATGATTTAACAGGTCTCAAATACCTGAAGTTTCCAAACAAATTAAATCTTTAATTGAAAACCATCTTTCCTCCAAAATTGTTACTTTGCAAAATGATGGTGGCTATTTCTTCCGTTTTTAAAAACTTTTTAATAAATTGTGGTATCTCTCAACAGTTTTCTTTCCCTCACACACCTCAACAAAATGGACTTGCCAAGCGTAAACTCGACCCGTGGTTGAAACGGTCCTAGCTCTCTTACACCAGAGTCATCTTCCTAAAACTTTTTTGGCAGATGCCTTCGCCACTGCCATATATTTAATCAATCGCTCACCTACACCTATTCTGAAAAATGTTTCTCCTTTCTCTGTTTTATTTAATCGTGAACCCGACTATGGTTTCTTACGTGTTTTTGGGTGTAGTTGTTACCCCCTACTTACTCCATATCACAAATATAAATTTGAATATAAAAGCCAACCATGTTTTTTCATTGGTTATAGTGATTCTCATAAAGGATATCTTTGCCTCGACCTTAAATCTTCCCGTGTTTACATTTCTCGTGATGTTTTGTTCGATGAACATTTATTCCCTTTTGCTCTTGATAAACTTTACAATGTACACAATTAAATCAAAGTTTCTGATGCATCTCAATGGATATTCTTAGACACACCATATTCTTCTTCTCCAACATCAATATCTTCACTCGTACCTTCTCCTTACTCATCATTGTCTCCTTCTCCAACAGCTGCTGCCTCTCCATCTCGTGTTCCCTCCTCTTCCTTAGTATCTAGTCCCGCTAATTCATCATTTCCGCTGCCCTGTCCTTCCGCTTCTGCAAACTTATCGTTGTCAGAAACTGATGATACCTTACCTATCGAGAGATTTGAAGAACTCGGTTTTCCATCGCCGATTCAATCCACACATAGCATGATTACACGCTCGAAACAAGGTATATCAACCTAAAATTCTTCCTTCTTTATGTGTTACAAAATATCCTATTTCTTCTGCTTTGTTGGCCTCTTTACCTTCTTTACCTACAGAACCAACTTCCTATACTGAAGCTAGTAAAAACCCTAAATGGTGTGATGTTATGTCTGATGAGTTCACTGCTCTCCTTCGTAATGATACGTGGACCTTAGTACCTAGACACCCTTCGATGAATATCATTGCCAACAAATGAGTTTATAGGGTAAAAACTAAAAGTGATGGATTTATTGACCGGTTCAAAGCTCGATTAGTAGCTAAGGGATTTTCACAACAACATGGTCTGGATTATGAAGAAACTTTCTCACCTGTTGTGAAATCAGTCACGATTCGATTGGTTTTGAGTATTGCTATCTCTTTTCACTGGAAGGTGAAACAAGTCGATGTTAAAAATGCATTTTGCATGGTTTTCTTGATAAGGATGTCCTTATGTTGCAACGAACAAGTTTTGTGCACCCTCTCTTTCCAAATCATGTTTGTCGGCTTCAAAAGGCGTTGTATGGATTAAAACAGGCACCACGTGCATGGTTTTAGCGATTTGCCACCTTTTTAGGTGAAATGGGATTTCAGACTTCTATGTCAGATACCTCTTTGTTTATTTGTCGAACTTCATCTACGATGACTATTTTACTTTTTTATGTCGATGATATACTTATTACTTGCACCATATATATTGGGTTATTTCGAAGTTAAATTCCACTTTCTCTATGACTAATTTAGGTGAAATCATAATTTTTTTTGGGAATGGAGGTTATACGTTCTACTTATGGTATTTCTCTAACTCAAACCCTTTATACACTTGACTTACTGAACAAATTGGATTTAACTCAATCGAAGCCCGTCTCTACACCAGTCCCATGTGGTAAGAAAATGTCTGTTTCTGATGGTACTCCATTATCTGATGTAACCTTATATCGATTTCTTGTGTGTGGGCTTCAATATTTATCGTTGACCCGTCCTGATATTACTTACTCGGTAAATCAGGTTTGCCAATTTATGCAATCTCCAACGAATGTTCACTTCTCTGCAGTAAAATAAATATTCAGGTATCTTAAAGGGGCACTTGGTCGTGGTATCTTCTTCTCTTCTTAATCTGATCGCCAGTTGGAGGCCTTCACCTCTCACTTACATGCATTTTCTTATGCGGATTGGGCAGGTGACCCTGATACTCGCCGCTCTATTTCAGGTGGATGTGTCTATTTGGGTTCTCATCTTATTTCTTGGTTTTCAAAGAAACAACTCACAGTCTCCCGCTCTAGTACAGAGGCTGAGTGTCGCTCCATGGCTATCACTACAACTGAAATTACTTGAATTCAACACTTCCTTCGTGATTTGGGAGTATAGCACTTCCATTTCAGTTCTACATTGTGATAATATCAGTACCACGTATCTTGCTCACAACCCTGTTTTGCACTCAAGGACTAAACACATGGAATTGGATTATTACTTTGTTCGTGAACGTGTCTCTCGTAGTTCTCTTCAAGTTCGTTGTGTTCCAACACTACAACAAGTGGCAGATGTGTTTACTAAAGGTCTTGTGAAGTCCCGTCACCAGTTCCTCTGTTCCAAGCTCTCACTTTCGGATTCAGCAGTTCGGCTTGAGGGGGGATAATAAGACTAAATCCATAATATACTCTAAGAATATTTAGGTATATTATAGATAAGACAGAATATTTAAATATATATTAGATAAGATAGAATTTTCTAATTCTTGGCAACATCTTTTGTATTCATGTATAGATATTGTTACCTTGTAAAGTTCATCCTATATCTATATAAGAACAACTCTGGTTTACCCTTGAAAGGCACGAGACTTACACTCTTTCAATGAAAAATATAGGTCATCTTCATTATTGTTTTTTAGGCTGTGAAGACATGTGATGATCATGATAGGCTCTCAACAAATTCTAAATATGCAGATCATCTGGCATTCCAGTGTCGGCAGGTGTACTTTGGTCATCAGCTGAAGGCACTCAATTCTGTAATCCTACTCTATGTTACAGTGCTTCACTACGACAGTATGACTCGACCTGATTGCAAATCCTGCATTTCATGGTTGTTCTAAACACATCTAACTAGACTATCAATTTGTCAATCAAAAAAATTCTCGTTCTTTACTTCGTATTAACTATGTCCCATCAGCTAAGAGATTTTTCAATCAAACTGTCTTCAGTCTAATTTTTCGAGAACTACACCTGAAATCGAACCTTCGAACAAGACAACATTTAATTTGCGGGATGCAAATGGAGCAGATAATGGAAAGGAAATGTTAAACATCAGCGAATTAGTCCTTCGGGTGAGAAATGAACGATTAATCTTTACTATTTCTAGGACAATACAAGTTGATGGATTAACTTCCACTCTTGCAAATTTTGTTACAAAAACATGTGAATAAATTAGAAGCTAACTATTACGAAAGACATGGCACAGGCGGAGACGTTTGAGAAGAACTTCCATTGATATCATTGCAGGTGGAACGAGCGGTTCAAGTTGTTGATGTTATACCCACGTCTTTCATTACGATGTTTTTACAAGGGACTGATTGACTGCAACTTAACTTTAATGCTTCTTCAGTCGTTGATGTCCCATGAATGTTACTAAATGTAACGTCGCTTATTTCCACAGTCGAAGTCTGCAAGTTATATTATAAATAACAACAAGTTGGACATTACACCAATTCGTTTTAATCAGTTTAAGAGAAAAAACAAAACAATTCTTCTTGGTTTGCTGAGTTTTTCTTATTCGTGACAAATTATGTATGTATATGTGTGTGTGTGTGTGTGCGCGCGTCTTTGCGCGTGTGTGCACACATATGTGCACATATATATGTAAACTTTTGCTTGAAAAATAAGAGAGAATTTGGATAGAAATAGATAGAATTCTTACCTGATTCTTGCATGTACCTGGTTTTCCGTTACAATAGAATTGGTCAATGACGATGGGATTCTGTACTTCCTGCATTGTAATTTGATCGAACGATATTTTTCTGGCATATCCAGATCCACCCTATAAATAGATTAACAGAAAAATAATGTTAATTAACTTTAGCTACCACTAAGCAAGGACAGAACTTTTTTTTTTCTGTTGAGGAAGCAAGGACAGAACTTGAAAAGTGTCTTTGTGGGTTAAATTTTTTAGGGTTTGAAGGCAAACCCTAAATTGAGAAAGTAAGAGCAAACCTGCCATGTCTTGATCCTGACACCACTGATGGTAGTCTTGGTGAGATTACATCCATGGACGCGTATCTCTTCAACTGTTTCATGAATTCCATTTGCTCCTAAACTTCCCACACTAAAAAAGAACATTTACTTTTGTTCTTAGAAACAAATGATGTAAAAAAAAAACATTAAGAACAACATCGACTCCAAATCACTTCATGTTCCCCTCAGACGATATCGACTTACATTTTTATGTGATACAATTGGATCCAGTAAAAGTGTATTAAATTATACTATATAGACCTACTTCAGATCTAAACAGGAATCAACTGTCTATCTCAAACGAAAAAATCCGTTAAGAGAGAAAAACAATTGACTCGAAAACAAAGACGGTTAATTTCGTGTAGTTTAGAGTAGGTTTTGACTTGTAGCTTTTTCTGGCATTATTCATTCATATTCAATTTCATTGAATCATAACTCAAATAAAGAGCAAAACAAACGAATCAAAACCGAAAAATAAAAAAGAAGCATAAAAATGTCTCTAAGGTAAACAAATAATGTAACAAACTATATAAAGTACCCATTAGATAGAAGAAATTTAAGCGATGTTAAAACTAACCTTATACCATGGCCGGGGCCACATTGGACATTGGTAATGTTAATGAAAGAGCTTCCTCCGTTAATAGCAACACAATCATCACCTATAATTACGTGTATCACCCGTGAGAAATACTTTTAATAAAAATAAAAACAAACATTTTGAAAATGAATATAGTGAGATAAGGGTATAACAGTCATGATACCTGTCTGAATGGAGGAGTCTTTGATGATAACATTTGATGAATGACTAATGTCAATTCCATCAGTGTTGGGACTAGTTTCAGGTGCAGTTATTTTTATGGAAGAGATGGTTACTTTGTTGCTATTGTCCAGTGAGATGTGGTTTCTTGCACTGTTTATATGTGTTAACCCACTTAATTCAAGCCCATTGCATGCTTCTAAGCTTAGAGCCTGTGAAGCAATTATTTTAATCTACAAAGGTAATATATATGTATATACTCGAGACTTAGAAAGTGAAAACCAACTCAGTAGTCATTTAACTCATTCTCGGCCAACTAAACTATAGTACATGCAATATTTGCGTAGAATGTACTCCCTTCCAAGGGCTTGAGTGCTAGCTGGGGGTGCTTGGCTTACTATTCCAACACACACCACATCATATATATGTTTTGGATAAAAAAGTTAAGATAAATATATATTCACACGAGAAAAATGATCGAAAAAAGATTGTGTTTTGCAAAAGTTTGCTTTTGAAATATTACTTATGATTGCATATATAGTGAATAAAATTTTTGCTCTCTCAATAATTTTAGGTTAGTCTTGACTGAAAAACCTAGCTCCGCCATGGTTCCTCTTTGTGCATGCCATCCTTGCTTGGTCGAGGGCCAAGTTTATCTCCTAAAGGGCAAACTCAATTTCGGGCTGTGTTGTTGCCTTTAGCATAGAATCCCTAGTCCTATATAATTGACCTAAAAACATCCTAGTTATGATAGTTCAACCATTGTTTTTATCTATATAGTTGCATGAAGCACTCTATAATGTAAATAATATGTAATTATTGGGATATTATAATCACTAGTAAAAACGAAAAAAAAGTTAGAAAAGAAAGTAAAGTATAAAAACTAGAGTTCGGTAAGTGTTCTTACCACTGGACGATTACAACCCTGCAAATATAAAAAATAAAAATATCAAAAAATAATTAAGTAGAAAAAAAAAGAATTGGGCAATGGAAAAATTTGGATTAAAAAAAAAACATCTATTTCTACCCCTGAGCATGAAGTCCACCAAGTAGACCCTTTGGCATCAATTTGACCTGAACCACTAATTGTAAGTCCATCCACTTTTGCAAATTCAATCCAACTTTCTGCATTCAACCCTTTCCAGGCTGAGAAGTCAGGTGCTATTAGATTCCCTAATACCTGTATGTACACCACATGAGTATAAGCTAGAGTTGGATCATCTATTCGTAGAATAGTCCCACATAGAAAAACGAAATTAAATACCCCGACTAATGAATTATCAGCTATACTACGATTGTACATCAAACTGCTAATGTTTCAAAAGTCAAAAATTCACATCAATAAAGGATCATCACCGAAGAGCTATGAAAACTAGTTACAAAATAACAAAAATGATCTTTCAATAACCTTTAGATAAATGTCACACAACGACAATACATTCTAATTAAACAAACGAAATGAAAATCATCCGCTTAAATGTTAAATGAGTATTTTTTTATGTACCTGTACATTAACCTTAGAGGCCTTGTAGGGGCCACTAAAGGAAAGAGGATTCAATAAAAATGTCTTGCCAGAAGGGATTAAAAGGGTTGGAGAAGTTGTAGTTGTTGGAATCGGAGCCAATTTTGGCTCGACCCGACTCGTCAAACTCAGAAACCGAATGCGCCATTGCATTCGTCTCGTCGAGCTCTTAAATTTAGAACAAAGAATTACTCGAATCCGATTCCGGATGAATGAGAAATTCGAGTTTGAAGTTTGGGTGAAAAAACGGTTAAGTCAGGGTCTGAAACGTCAAACGGGACAAGTTAGATCAGGGGTCGTTTGAGCGAATACCACGCGCATCCAAATCTGTGGGCACATTTCGGGACTGATCTAACGGTGGGCGTTCCACCCGAGTTTTCTAGCCAGATCCGACGTCCCAGGGTCCAACCGACTTCAATATTCAGTTATTCTTTCTGTTTAGTCACTCCTTTCGAATGGATACATCTTTTAACCCAACAGACACTAAGCACCCATTCAACTCCTATATAAACCAACCAAACCCACTTCATTTTTCAATCAATTCATTCTCTTCTCTTCTTCTCTTCTCTCCTAACAATTAGAAGTTCTGGTTTGCCTAGAATATCTAATTAAGGGAGTATTTCTAGAAGTTCTGGTTAGACTAGAATATCTAGAAAAGGAAGAAAGAAGTTTTGAGTGGAGTGATAATCATAGGTCGTCTAGAACATCAATTCAATTCACTTTCTTCTTCTCTTCCCTTCTAACAATTAGAAGTTCTGGTTTGCCTAGAATATCTAATTAGGAAGTATCTCTAGAAGTTCTGGTTAGACTAGAATATCTAGAAAAAGGAAGAAAGAAGTTTCAAGTGACATTTGAATTTCCGAAGCAAATAGAAGATCATCCGCATTAGTCCAAGAGCTCATAATACTTACAAAGGTTCGTCCGCTTTCAGAATAAAGAAGTACCATCTTAAAACTCTGAAAGGAAAGTCGTTGTATCCCGAAGGCATACACCCTAACGTTTGGTACTGTTACGGGGGTGTAAAATGTCTTAAGGAAAGAGAATTCATTCTTGCCTCGACTACACTAACACCTATCTCGGTTAGTCCGAAAGAAGGAATATTGATAAATCATTATTTCTTAATAGTTTATCTCTCTATGAGTTAGAGAAAGGAAACTCTGTCTGAATCAAGCCAAGACAGAAAGAACTCGACTTATCGATTGATAACCAGAGGAACAACAATCTTAAGACATTTTATATAACAATTATTTCTCTGGTTATAAGATTTTGATCTGGGTTATTTTCTGTGTGTTTCAGAAAAAATGGCAAGAACAAGAACAACCCTACGGGTTCTTCAGCCTAACACCACATACGTAGAAAACCCAGAGATGTTCAAAGGAACTGACTTCGCTCTGAAGCGGAAGGGTCCATCTCAAAACAGAGGCAAGTCGAGGAAAAGGCAAAGGCCTGTCGCATGCTACAATTGTAGAAAGCGAGGCCACCTAGCCAAAGATTGTCGCTCCACATATGACAGTCAAGGGGAAAAAGCCGATAACCAAGCTTCATTAGCAAAAGACACCGAAAATCGGAATCACCGTCTAATGATTACTGAATTCGAAAAGGCGTTTGATATACTTCATAAGATGAACCTCTGTGCAGAGGCACATGAAGATAACCTGGTTAACAACCAGAGATGGTGGGTCGATTCTAAGACAAATCATCACGTTTGTAGTGACAAAAACCTATTCTCTTCCTATACAGAGGTAGACGAAGGAGAGACCTTATTCAAGGAAAACGGCTCGATCACCCAAGTCAAAGGAAGGGGAAAGATCGTCTTAAAATTCACTTCCGAAATAGAGGTGACTTTGACCGATGTACTCCATGCTCCAGACAATCAAAAGAACTTGATTTCTGGTTCTCTTTTAAGTGAGAACGGGTTCAGACTAATCTTTCTGTCAGATATCGTTATCATACTTAAGAAAATGATGTATATTGGAAAGGGCCACTTATGTGGGGGGTTATTTCAATTAAATTAATGTTACCCATGTAAGACCAAAGGAACCTATTATTAATAAAATTAATAATTATGCGTATATTGTTGAGTCCTCCAATATTTGTCACGAAAGATTAGGACATGTGAATAATAAGCCACTAAAGAAATTAATGAGCTTGGAGTTAAATTCCGAAACTCGAAATTTACTCAAGACGTACATGTCAAACATGTGCATAGTCAAAATGACTAAAACGTTGTTCAAAGTCTTTAGACTTAATTCACAATGAAC
>BEHA01000838.1:124215-135377 GCA_002897215.1 Eschscholzia californica subsp. californica
ACTCCTAGTTTGAATAGGATTTCCCGTATTCCTTGTTTGGGGAAAAAATAGAAACTTCTATTTTTTCAAGCCTAAAAAGGAATTCCTATTTCTATTGGTAAACCTCCTTATTTATCATTATAAAAGGGAATGAAAGGGAAGAGATTATACAAAACAACTTCCAGAACAAAGAGAAGTCAGAGAAAGAGAGATTTCTGAAGTAGTTCTTTCAAGAGAGATTGAAAGAAAAGAATATTGGCTTGAAGAAAAGAAGATTATTAATCTTGTGAAGCAATTTAGTTTGTGGTTATCTTCTTCAACCTTTAGTAATCTAGGATTTGTTCAAATCCTAAGGAGTACGAGATTTCTATTTCTTTGTTTCTTTGTTCAGTTTATCCACCATAGTTATGGTGAAGAGTTGTTATTCAAGAGTGTTTCTACACATCTTGAAGAGTTGGTTAATCCTCTATTTGTTTAGGGAAGAATTGTTATCCAAGAGTGTTTCCACACATCTTGAACAATTGGTTTATCCACCATAGGTTTGGTGAAGAATTGTGTAACCCATTATCTAATCATAGTGGAAGATTTCTAGACTAGGTCCCGTGGTTTTTTACCTTCTATCTTGGAGGGGTTTTTTGCCACGTTAAATAATCTTGGTGTCTCTACTTTTACTTTCACATCGTTTATCTTCGTATTCCTGAACAAGTTAATTAAGTTATTTTTCCTAACATTTTTCACTGTGAAGATAATATTCTTTTTTATAGAAAATGTGATTGTTTAAATTTTAGCCTTTTTTAGCTGAAGAAGAAGAAGAAAACGTCAGATTCACGATTATGCGATAATTAGAGAGTTAAATTGAAATAGTCGACACGATAATTTTACGTAGTTCAGTCGGCGATTTTACTCCACTATCTCGACTTACATCCGCGAAGAAATTAATAATAGATTTTTCTAATAGTCACCCACAATCATGTATTTGATTCATAATGTTGGTCAGACTGAATGAATTTGAAGATATTCTAGAAAAGTCCAAGAAATTAATAATAGATTTTTCTAATAGCCCCCGATAATGAGATGCGTGAATAATAGTAGACGAACTGAGAATAAGAGACCCGACAATCTAGAAAAGTCCAAGATATTTGAAGATATTCTAGGATATCTGAATATCCAAGAGACTAAGTTTCATGTATTTAGGATAAATTGAAATAATCGACACTTACATCCACGGAGAACAAATAATGAGTTCATTAATAGTCACCACAATCGTGAGTTGGATTCGTTACTGTTGAAACTGTCTTGAATATGGGCTGATATCTAACCCGGTTTGCGACCCCCCGGCCCGCTTGCACGACCTCGATAGGAAATTTTGGACCCGTTGACAAGGTTGATCACCCAGGCAACACTGGAGTATGCAGGGCAGGGCTCCAAGACAGAGCTGGTATGTGAAGCATGACTTATGTTAGGCCGGTTATTAAAGTTAGCGGTATTCATGTGTATTTCAGTAATTAGAAACAGAGAGAGTCGGCGAAGCGGTATGTTGGTGGGATTAGTGTTTTAGTGGATAAACTAAAACCTTAGGGATATGTGAAGAAGAAATTTCACGAATCTCTTGTGTAACTTGTTTGCTTATCATAATAGAAATCATATTTGATGGTTATGAGAGATATCTTTTATACGTGAATTTAATTCAATCTTCTAGTTCTTCAAGTATCTTAGATTCTTCTTAATAGTTGAGTCTTCGTCTTCTCAATTCATCTCTTTATTCAAGTATCTCATTAAGAAAACAATTTGAGAGTACAAACGAATTTAGAATCTATACAATGAAACATCTATACATCAGCACTATCATCAACCATTGGATTGAGCAAATCTATTAGGTTGGCTTCGGGCGCCTATAGACAACGAATGGATATATCTTCTCAGTTCCACTAGACGTATCTTCTCATTTCCCATCCTTCGTAAAACCGTGACTTCTCCCTCATTTGCTTTATCTTTTCCTTCATTTTTGTCAGATAGAGGTGGAGAGATTTCTCTGCTAAAAGAAACAGATTTCTAGGGTTGTGTTTAAAGAGATCAAAATCAAAACCTTAAATTGATGGTTAGAGCTTGAAAACCCCTCAATCAATCATCCAAATTCAGAGAAGGTATGTGATACTTTTTGAAATCTTTTTTTCTTCATCCGAAAATCTTAATCTGATTTGAATTTCAGTTTATTCTTGGTGTTTCATATTAATGTTTGGTATTCGATTCTTCTTTGGTTATATTGTGTTGGGGTATTGTTATTTTGGATTTATTTTCTTGACAAAGTAGGTTGATTTTTCATGAGATTCTTGAGCTTTTAGTCAGTGTTCATGGTGAACTAGTTTTGATCTAAGTTCCGGAAACTTAATTGTTGGTTTTGTATTATCTATAGGCGATAATAAATTGTCTGTAATCTTTTCCTAGACCTTGAATCAAATTAAAATCCTATTAAACGAACTAATGGTGTGTTTGGATGGCGGAATCATGAATCCGCGGATTCATGAGTCCTTGGGATTCATGATTCCACGGATTCATGAATCCAAGTAATATTTTTTGATTTGTTTTGCAACTAAGAATCCTATGATTTATTATTATTTGAGTATTTTTAAACATCTTTAGAAAAAAATATGATTTTTGAAAAAAATAATGATTTTGGAAATAAATAATGATTTTGGAAATAAATAATGATTTTGTAGAAGAAAATATTTTTTGTTGATTTTAAGTTTGAAATTTAGATTCATTCATCCAAAATCCTAGCAAATCCCATGGGGTAGGGTGGGATTTTGGTCCAATACATATTTTGGAATTAGGAATCCTTAGGATTCAAGAGTCCTAGGATTCTTGGTAGCCAAACAGACCAAGGATTCATGATTCCTACCAAATTCCACTTTTGATAGGAATCCTACTTAGGAATCCTGCAACCAAACACACCATAAATATAATCCCTCACCTCTTCTTCAGATATCATACCTTGAATCTCAACCGTTCCCCTCACTAATACCCTAGCATATAACCATCATCAACGGAAGGGAGTAATAAATCGAATGAATTCTGACTGTTTTTTTATAGAAAGGTGAACGCTAAAACGAATTTCAATCTCTTTTCAGATAAGCAGGTATCCAACCCTTCATTCTCATGTTGTTACTATCTGAAGATTAATCGGTCAAGTTTTTAATCAATTTCTTCATTAAACTTTAAAGATTTAAGCAGGTACCCATTTTCTTCATTCTCGATTGGTGTTTCTTTTATAATTTGTCACTCTCTGAATGTTAATTCATCAAGTTTACTCTAGAAAATTCATTAGATTTTGAAGATGCTTCATCAAATTAAGATTGAGAACTCTTAGATATGATTGATTTTGATTTTCTTATTTGATATAATAATCTCTTTGTTTGTAGAGAAACTGTGACATTCAGGTCCCATGAGTTAATTGTTTGTCGTTGAGTTCGAATTATGATCAATTGAAAGTTCAGTTTTGAAGGATATATTAAGGTTTGGTTTGATTGACTGGATTTAATTGTTGTTTAGATATTTTCAATGTTATTTTTCTTAAACATGGTTAAAGTATGGAGGTAGAAAAATCAAGTTTGTTAATCTAGAAATTCAAGTACGAATTCATGTTGAACGTCTGGAACTTGACATATTCGGTATCTATATGTCTAATCTTTTCCAGCGAAAAATGGCAACATTATAGGGCAAGTTGGTGCAGGATATGATGCTCTCGGTTGAAATCTTATCAGTTCCCATTTGAAGGGAAAGGAAGCCCAAAAGTAAACATACATACGTGGAGTAGTTTATGTGTTGGTTCTGCCTTCTGAAAAATATCTTGAATCTCTTAGTTTCCTTTTGGCGGGTTACCATTGTCATTTTATGTTTGTAAGGAGTCTGTTATGTTTTGACCTCTCACCGTTAAACAGAAATCCCCATCTCTAAGTTGTAGATGAATGAAAGGAGGGAATCTACAGCTTCTTGGAGTTTGTTCTTTTCATGTACTTAGACTAACTTCATTTGTAAAACTACCTAAAATATCACTAACATTTTTACCCGACCTACTTTATCAGTCTCATCTCTCTCTCTCAGGTACAGATGCGTGTCGTGCATATTTTGTTACTCCAACTAGCTTGCATTAGTTAGTGAAGGAAATTTTTTGGTACCGTTGTTGATAGGTCTATATATGTCTAACTATTCCCAACAGAAAATGATATCTTTTTTTTGTGCCGTTGTAGGAGAACTTATAGACAGAGATGGAGGAAGGTAACGTATGTGACTTCAGCATTTCCGAGTAGTTTTAGTACTCATCTTCAAGATCTCATAAATTTCAATACCAAAGGTTCTGACTTTTGTCCGAAGAGGTTGTGGATGCTTCGAGATCGACCGCTTTACCTGCAGCAAAAGTCACATCTTCATCAAGAGCTCGGGTTGATGAAAAGGCAATTGTGGCAGCGGAGGAAATTGTTGCTGCAAAGAGTGCACTTCAGTTAGCGGCATCTGTTTCGGAGAACGCAAGTTCGAAAGAGAGATTATCAAGGAAAAACAAGATTAAAAACCATGTTCACATTAATCATTTGTATAAGAAACGAAGATTATGGGAGTATTATGAAACTGATGAAGAATTAGCATCGAGCTATGAACAAACAAACCACTCACCTTAAACTTTAAAAGTTTTGTAAATTCAGAATCGAAAATTCACATTAACATTCGAACTGTTAATTTTGTTATCATTTTTTTTATTTGTTTATAATTTTGTATTTTTTCTTCTATTGTTGGATAAATGTTATGAATAAAAATGATATTGGAAGAGCGGGAATTTATAGGATTAGATTATATTTGTCTTCAATTTGAATGGAGGGTTGTTCATAGTTCAGGAATGATATATTACCATTTTCATAGTTAGGATTAGACATGGGTTGTGTTCACAATATGATTGTCTAAGTGGGGTTTGAATCTTTTGTAGGATGTTGATGTGGGAAGATGGATTTTGCCGAGGAAGAGTTGCAGAATGTTTGGAAGAAATTGATGGGGGAAGATCCAGCCTTTGACTTTCAGTAATAGGTTTTAATTTTCTTTTCAAATTGCTGATGAAACACAAACCTAAATTTTTTTTTTCTTAATTTTCATAGATAGGCGTTAGGGTTTCATCTGCACTAAATTATAGACCGTATCAGTTAATGGAGTGTTTTAAATTCAAGGTGTTGAATATTTCCTGTTATTTTTGTTTGTTAGACTGAAATACAATCGTTATCTGTTCATCAACTCCTCAACAGGTAATGGGGATGAATATCTTCGCTTATTCTTTTTTAGTTTCATGTTTGTTTCATAATATATATATAGGTATGTGTGTCTGTTTGTGTGTCTTTAATTAGTTTCTTTTTTGAAGATGTGTCTTTGATTAGTTTGTTTGATTGATTGGTAGTGTGGTAGATACTTTAGCCATGGAATTTTTATTTAATGGAAATGAATATTACTTATTCTGTATGCATAAATGTTAATTTTCGTGGAGGATCGAGGACTTGATTGGATCATGGAGTTTCGGCAAATCGTTATTTCTTTACATAGTTTTATTGATGTTGTTACATGATTTTTATAGGTTGAGACTGCTGCTGTTTCACGAGGTGAGGTTGGCGCTAGGGAGACTTGGAACCCTCTGTGAGCAGGTATATTCCTGAAATTAAATTTCTCTCCCATGTTTCGATATTTCTTGTAGCTTATAATGTTTAATGTATGTCGGTTCAAGAAATGAACACTACGCGATGTAAGGTGATTTTGGTGAGTGCAGATGCATGTTGTGTTAGTTGTCTAAGACTTCGATACTAAAAATTTGGAAAATAGGAGGTTGGTTTTACTAATTTTTTTCTTTTTTTATATTTGTTGGTGCAAATGTTTCAAGTTAGACTATGAATTTTGGGTTTTCCAAGTTCTTCACGTGCTGCAGCGTCTTTGATCTTCAAAATCTACTAGCTAAATTGGCTGGGAAGACTTTTGTAGTTGTTGGTCGAATAGGACTACTGAATCTTTATGATGTTTTTTTTTATTTAGCTGAATGTTACTTCTGAGATCTTATTTTGACCGGAATTTGGAGTTAACGTTCTTTTCTGAGAACAATTTTCTTTGAGAGAACACTAATTGAACTTATCTATCAGTTTGGTAATAAGTTGCTTTGGTACTGATAACACATCTTTAAAGTACTTGAAGTTGATGTTGTTGACGCACAAAAGACTGCTTATGGGAAGACTTTGATATCTCTGTTGGCTATGAAGCATCTGAAGGTGACAAAATATTTAGTATGATATATGGAGTATGATTCTGCTGCCCAAAATAGATTTGCTTCTATTAAGTTTTTCTGCTCTTATCGATACTTTGCAATCTAGCAAATGATGTATGAAAATTTGATCTATTGGCTATTATTAGGATGTTTAATTTTGTTTTATGTACAAATAGTTTTATCTTCTATTGAAAAATCATTTCACTCCAACTTCAAACATCATTGATTCTTTTTTTTTCGCTACTTATTTTTTCTTTCAGCGGTTGACATTTGACCCTAACTAATTCAAGTTAGGTAAGAATTTAACTTCTTAACCCTTTCAGCTTCGGTGCCAGGAAAACCATGTTTTCGTTGAGGATTGTAAATAAAACTTAAGCATTCTCATTATCTGTTTAACTGCAAAAGTTTTGCGTTCTCTTTAGACCTGTACACAATGAATGATGCTACAGGGGGATTCTATTGCGACAACCAGTATATGCATTTTCTCTATTACACAACAGAGGTACAGTCACACGTGCTAAGTGTATTTATCGAGCTTGAAAAAAATGTCGATTCAAAGAGTTGGGTAGTTTCTTTTTGTTTTCTCTTTGCAAAAGAATTGGGTGGTGGAGAAAACCATTTCTAGCAATTGAACTACTCGATCGACAGATGTGTGAATTTAGAGCGTTAGTAGTGAATGATATTGAATTTACCGTGCTATTTGTACTAATTTTATGAATTAAAAAGAATCGGATAGCAAAAGCAATTAAAATGAATTGATTTTGCTACATGATTTACTTCAATTCTCGGTTGAAAGAGGTTTAGTTTTCTAGGAGTCAAGGATTCGAAGCAAATTAAAAAAAATGAATCGATACCAAAAGAAAATTAAGAGATTGTCGAATCCCCACGAGCATAACAAATATGTGTATATAAAAAATTAAGCATTGAGGAATCTATTGGAGAAGCTTGGAACTCATTCTTATGTGAGATCACTTGGAATTCTTCAAAGAATTGTGAAGATCTCATAATCATTCTGAATCCACTCTAGATAGCTTACCATACAGTCGTATTCTTCATCCAACTCTGTTTAAATCCTTCCTAAAAGCAAATATGCCAAATAAATTAGATCTTCAGAGACGTTCTTAATGTGGATACTGCTTTCACATGGAAATTTTTTATCATGATCGTGTAAATTTCTCTTATTATTCATTTTGTCTTCGATTTTTTTTGTTTTCGAGAATTGCAATGAAAAATGAAACCGTCGGTGTTCTTCAATCAACTCTGTTTAAAACCTTCCTAAAAGCAAATATGCCAAACAAAATAGATCCTGAGAGACGTAATTAATGTGGATACTACTTTCACATGAGAATTTTTGTTCATAATCGTGTAAATTTCTCTGATTATTCATTTTGTCGTCCGTTCCATATCATCACTAATATCAATCGTTGGATCATTTTCGTTATAATAAACGTTATAATTAGTATTAATATCAACTTTCAAATCAACCGTCGGATCATTCCTGAATGTTATAATTTATATTAATATCAACCTTCAAATCTAACGGTCAAGATTTACATTTTTTCTCACTTCTCTAACATCTCTCTTTCCATCTTCCCCTCCTCTCTCTTACACTCACACTGCTCATTAACATCTATTCCTACCAATCAATTGTCCACATTTATGATGAATCAGTTTCTACAAATTAATTTATAATCCAAAATAATGATGGAATCTGTAACCACATTTCATTAATTTCTCACTTCCTTTCTTCCTTCCTTTCTAGCAAACGCCTCGTGAATCGATTGCTAGAAATAAAACGCATCCAAATTCATCCCACCATTCTCACAATTTCCAAATTCGTGGAAATGAATTATAAATTGATCAGAGTTTGTTTCTGATTTTCATGGAGAAGAAGAAAGAGTATAGTTTCATCAAAATTCATCCCATCATTTCCCTAATTTCAATTCATAGAGTAGAAGAAAGAACATCATTTTCTTATTTTCCCAATTTTTAGAAATGAATTATAAACTGTTAAGAGTTTGATTTCTGTTTTTTTCAGACTGCAAGCATGGAGAAGAAGAAAGAGCACAACAATGGAGCCATAGTTACAACCAGAGTACTATCAGGTAAGGTTTATAAATTTAACAAATCGGGTAAAATGTGTGTTAAGTCAAAATGACGCAGAAATGTGTTAATTTTGATCAAGAGTGACAGAGGTCTTAGATACAATATTCATTTTTTCCATGGTTATGACAAACTGGTATTTTTAGTCAAGAGGAAATAGGGACTTCTGGTATGATAAATTCAGTGTTGGTCATATCTGTGGGAGAAGAAGTGAAACATTCAGTTGTGATTTTTGTGAAAGTAATTAAGCTTATAAGCCTGTCTATACTGTTTAACTGCAATTTCAATTCGATTTAGGTTTAGTATACGGGTTCCCATGTTTCTTCTTCTCTTCAACACAAATAGATCAATTGTGAATAACTCCATTAACAACACCAAGAAGATGATTACGGTTTGATGGTTGTTTACCAACATACATCTAATTGTTAGAAAGCTTTTTGTATAACTATTGAAAGCTTCTTGTATAACATTGAGATATGCTTCCTGAATGTTAGATAAAGTGGTGAGTTTCTACTTCTAGACATTGTGTATGACTGCTTGGACCTAATTTTTTTTGTTCTTGAAGTAAATATGTCATCCGTTCCACACATCGTTAACCCATCTTCTTCTTGATCAATCAAAAATTCGTTAACCCATCTTCTTCTTAACCCATCGTGTTCTTAATCAATCACAGATTCGTTAGTTTCCTTCTTCTTATAATTCTTCCACCACTGAAAATTACTCAGTTGAAACCCATTAAACCCATCATCAGGAACCTGATTCTAGACTTCATCTTCTCCTAAAGTAGGTATTTCTTCTCATCAATTCATCACTAACCTTGAATAACCTTTGAAATTTTGAAAGCAGTTGTAAGGGAAAGACGGGAAGAGAGATGGTAGAGAAAGACGGAAGAGAGAGAGAGAGAGAGAGAGAGAGCGAGTCCTTGGTGTGTGAAAACAGTTTTCACATGTATTTTGTGGGAAAAGAAAGTCAGACATTTTCCCACTTTATTTTACAATGGGAATGTTATTTTCTTACTCAACTTGACCAACCAAACGGTACGAAAATCGATTTTCTCAGCCTATTTTTACACGTATCAAACAGACCCTTAATGAGAAATATATTGAGAGATGACTCAAAATTAACTATCTTCAATTTCTAATGGACTATCACGCCAACTACGTTATGGAGGAGTTGTATTACCATATGATATACAGTGTCTAACCTACCTAATGATTCAAATTAATAGTTCTTATTTATATGATTTAAACGTAAGAGACACTATGCAATAAGAAAAGAAGTTAAATGATGGTTTTAGTTGGTACATTGTTTTTCATTTTAACCTTCGACGATGTCATAAAAGCACATGTTAATGTCCTGCTCTACGCAATCTGGGAAAAGAATTGAATGGAGGTTTTAGTTAGTACATTTTCATTTGAGCCTCCTGTGATAAAAGCATTTGCCCGTGCCCTTAGGGCACGTGTTATACCTAGTTTTTAATAAAAGAAATTTAAAATGAAATTCGAGGTGTGTATAGAACTTTTGTAAGTGAGACGAGAATGACGCTTCTATAAGCAGGCCGGCCCTAACCGAGCGCCTCCATCTGCCAGTGGCTTTATTTTAGAGGTGGAAGACCATCAGTTTCCTCTAGAGGTTTTTAGGGTTTCTTCCAAGGGAGGCGAAGAGGAAAGCTGTCAAATTGTTAGATCCATTCATCTCTCTAGGTATTTCATCTATTCATGAATTCTTAACGAAATATTAGGTCTTGCGTGTTCTTGTTGTTCCTTATGTTCTCTACGATTATTCTTTTTCGCAATTGTTTATACTTCTAAGCTCTGTTTATCTGTTGAGTTCACTCCTAGATTTGTCATATTTTTGTACAGTACTATCTGTGGTTAGATTTCTCGCATGAATCTCGATCGTGGGGATCCAATTTTATTATGTATTTAGGGTTCAGTTGAAGATGTTCAGTGGAAATTAGGTTTTCCCTCACTCATCCCTTTTTGAGATGTTGGATTTGGGGAAGTAATTAAAGCTTAATTCAAACTTGAAAGAAAAAAAATCTCGAGCATTATTCAGACAAAAGAGCTCTATTGTTTTGATGGATTATTTAATCAATGGAAGATAGATGAAGAATTTCCTTTTTCTAAACCTCAAAATTTGCTTCTTGCTTGATGATTTCAATAATATGCAAATAGCTTGTATATGTGTATAGTGGTAGTGAAGATCAGTAAGTTTCTTACCATTAAACAGCTGAAAATTAGTCGAAAATCAGGGTAGGTGATACATTCTTACAGGCGAAGAGTTTAGAGGTATGTTCCAACTATCAAATCAAGACCCTCAATAGTTTAAAGGTAGTGGTGTAGTCTTGATCTCTTACTTACAAACTGGGGAGGAGCACAAGTTACTCATAAGTTTTCTGCCAACAGTGGCTTTGTTCATGACTTTATGCATTAACTGTAGCTTATAGAAAGTGCTTTGAGTTAGTAACTTATTGATGCAAAGGATTGATACAGAGAACTTAATTCTTAATTGTGAGAATTCCATGCTAGAAAGCCTCATGTATTTTCTTGGATGAGTGTCCCTATGACAATAGTATACTTTCATATCTTTTTCGGTGGACTGGTTTTCAGCGAGGGAGTCTAATAGTCTTACCCATGTTGATTTTCATTACATTCAAGAGAATTTGTGTCACTAGCGGCTGAGACAGGCAGACAGCTAGTGTAACATGTATATATACAATGATTCTCCATCAATTTTCACCTTTTGTTTTTGTCAAGTATGTTTACTCATTGCAAAATCTTACTACGCAAGTTTC
>BEHA01000838.1:139079-153984 GCA_002897215.1 Eschscholzia californica subsp. californica
TTGATTGGTGCCTTCTGTTGTGAGTTAGTATTTAAGATATTTAGTTTACGAGGTAATAGTTTCTTTAGTTGCCAACCCTTTCTGAAGCCTTCTGTCTCAATTTTAATTTATACTAGAATTGAATTGGGCTCGAGGCTAAAAAGGAAAGAGAGACTTCAATAAACCATGAGAATGATATTAAACTATTAACCCAAAGACTAAATCAGAAGAGTGAGAATTGCCAGGGGTTAATCAAATGAGAAAATGTGGTTCTTGGAATCTGTTGTGAAAATTTTATAACCTGTGTGTGGATTGACCGTATGTGCTGATTAGCAAATCTATACTAGAATGTAAGACACTCGAAGTACTTTTACATATCCGTGGATCACATCAATCCGACGAAATATGATAATGATTATATCGCTCAACACTTGACAACGCAACGTGCATGGACACATGATAAAGATTAGCCAAATAAACATCATCAGTGCTGTAGTTTCTTTTTTCCATAAGTTTTCCCCTTTTCCTAAAATCCCAACCTTAGCTACTCCCTAGTGTCAAGATGAAGAGGGGTTAACCTAACTTTTTATTTCCCTTATTTACTTTCCTCTGTAATGTCCATAGGCCACTTTTCTTTATATTTTCATCTTCTTTTTCTCTCGAATCGTTTCTGAGTGGATCGTAATGCTCCCAAAACTCCTGTCTTCTTGAGTTCTCACTTGTCAGAATCCTCACAAACCACGTTCGGAGAAAAAAAATCTGATGTTGATGGATGAGCCGATAAGGGTCGCTACCAGGTCGAGGACAAAACAATTGGCGTCTAACCATCCTGTAAAGCGAATAAGGCGAGGAACAGCGGGAACAACCACTTCAGTGGAGAAACAAAAGGAAGGTGCTGTAATGTCGACGGATAAAGACACAACACAACACCTTCTTATGCCCACAGACTAGAGAGGAGAAAATTTAAGAGACAATGGAACTCCTCACCCATCAGAGGTATTTATAGACAAAGGGAAAATGAAAACATCAATGAAGATTTAGAAGAGTTAAGTAAGGAAAAAGAACTTCAAAGGGTGCGGCTATTGGGCGTTATACTGTGGTGATGATGGGTTAATGTCGAGCAAGAAAACTAGGCATGCTTAATTAAAGATATCCATTACCATACACGAAGCCTTCACGCAGACATGACAGCGCAACGACAGAATGGTCAGGGATCGTTCCAAGGATAATAAATGATCATAAAAATAAATTAAGGGCGAAATAATGATTCGACAAACAATGATCATTACAAAAAGCAAAAAGTATCCTGCTTCAAGTCTCCCTCCGGAGGGAAAAGGGTCACCCCTGTCAGGTTGTCCTTCAATGCGAAAAGTAGGAATGACTCTAGAAGTATCCGCCTCAAGATCACTCTCGATGAGCAGAGGAGAATCAACTGTGGAGCTGTTTAATTCAATCTCGCTATCAGAACTAAAAGGTAAAGCCTCCTCAACATCTCTCTTTCGCTAACCTCTGCTACTATATTAGAGACTTTCTGCCGGCGAAGGTCAAATAGAGGAGCTACATCAGGAACACTGTAGAGGAGCATTCCCATCCCATCTTGAAGCATAACTTTTAGTGTTTCCTGAAGCCCTGCAAATAATAACTAGTCATCTTGTAAATCGCCTTTCTCTTGAGATTATATTTACCCCAATAGGAACTGATTTGTCACCTTCGACAGAGCTGCCTTGTCAGTAGTATGCCATACCTCCAGCTAATTAACCATTGTTTTGAGAGACTCTTCCTGTCCTTAGAAGCTTTAAGTTCTTTTAGAAGCTTCACCATTTCGCTAATACATGACGTCTAAAGTTCAATAGTAGTTACTTTGGTCCGAGAAACAACCAAATAAGATCTGCAGTTCTCTCTATATTGTTTGAGGGAACTCGTTTCAACTCTACCATCTGCCTAACAAGTTTAGCGATGTTAAAGCTCAGCCCGACAGGATTCCAACTTGGCGGAAAGTCTAAAATACTTCGCAGTCCGCAGAATCGTATTAGATTAGGTAGAGGAAGAAAATCCAGAAACCAAGTAAGGGGAAATTTTTCAGATCAGTAAAATAACATTTCATGAACTACGGGGATCTCGAAAGAGACGGGATGAACTTTCTCCGATATACCCATATATCCCACGAGAGGTAGGATTGGTTTTACTTCTGGTCGTCCCAGGGGGAGAAGAGGAAGGTCTCGTTGCATGTCTAGAAGATGAAGTTTACCGAGCAGTAGAGGAAACCATCCCAGCAACAACGTTTTGTGGAACAAATCACGTAAATTACGAATTTATCATTTGAATGGCCTAAAGAAAGAGGCAACCTAAAAAAAAAACGAACCGTCCGAGGACAATACCTGATTTCAGGAATGACTCTTTCAGCTGAAGGTCGAACAAACTTAAAAGCAACAGATTTGGTTATGGGCTTTCTGAAACCAATGTCTTGCCACAATAGACTTATTATATGAAGTTAGGGTTGGAGAAAGCAAGGAAGGTTAGTAAATCTTGACGAGATAAACTAGGCAAAATTAGAGAAAAAAGTACATTACCAGGAGCCACGAGAAGCGGTTGTTATTCGGCGATGACATCATAATTAAAATAATAAGAACGGGTAACTTCCTCATGATTGTTTAAAAGAGTCTTGATCTATTCAAGATCCCCTGTGTCGTTTTTCCACAGGGAAAGTTTAGGACTACGTTAGCACCAAAAGAGGAACGGGAAATCAGTCCAAAATCTTTGTTGGCATCTCTGCAGCGGACGAAGAAGTATTTTCCCTTTGTAATCCTTCTAAACAGTCGAAGTATTTCTGACGCCCTATATTCCGAGTCACGGTTTTCCATGGCAGTTTAAAGAAGAAACTCGATTGAAGTCTCACTTAGACAAGTCTCAAGTATAAACCCAAGATAAAACTCTCGTCACGGGTTGCAAATAAAAAATAAACACAAAGGAAATCAAATATAATTTAAACATTTCCAAAATATGTCTTCACTAGATATGCTTAGATAATGTGTAACCCAAAAATACTTTTCATCTATAAAAAGATAACTTGAAATCACATATCAATATCATTAAAGTCAAAGTGACAAGGTGCATACTACTTACGGGTGTACAAGAAGCTTGACAACGATCTTAATTTATTCTAGATTATACATATATAATATTGATGATATGGTAACAGAAAAAAAGTTAAAATAGTAAGAAATTATATTGATCTTACATAATGTGAGACAACGAAGTAAACTATGTCACTCCGGCTCACCAGTATCTGAACGAAAATAAAAGGAGTGGGATAACTCGAAAGTCAGCTCGGTATGATTACTAGACATCTTACCAGAACCACACACACACAACAGTTCGATGTATAAATAGTTATAGG
The DNA here is from genome assembly GCA_002897215.1 of Eschscholzia californica subsp. californica. NCBI lineage: Eukaryota > Viridiplantae > Streptophyta > Magnoliopsida > Ranunculales > Papaveraceae > Eschscholzia > Eschscholzia californica. The sequence continues at coordinate 142,456 of BEHA01000838.1, forward strand.
TCATATTTCAATATGCAGATATCATTATGCACACCAAGTAAAACAATGCAACAAGATCCTCTCCTAACATCCCACGATCATAACTGCATACGCCCTCAGTCTAGGTCACTCCTGGTATGAGCTTCCGTAACTCTCCCTTTGTCATCATCGCCCACCGGGCTAACTTGTGATCTCAATACGCATCGAATAATGCCCTAAGGAGCGACCTATCTCCAACAGATCTGACACCTGTGAGGGTAGTTCATTAACAATTCGAAGAATACTCGAACATGCACGAATGTAACAATATTAAATTATCAGGATGGCTCCCAAAGCTACAAAAGTAGAGCCCTTTTAACAGGTAACATCCACGAAAGGAGAAAAACACTTTTGTATCTCAAGGTTGGGTAAATCCTGTTTAAAACCAAGCTTATACGAGTTTCCACATCCAGGAATTAAGTATTTTATCTTTAAGAAAATCAGGGCAAAGACTCTATTTCATTTAAGTGAAACATTGCAAGTCTTGACCACATATGATATAAGAACTCAAACCACATCTACCAGTGGCTTAACGGAATAAATAAACAAACATGACACTGGTCTGTCCCCTACTCACTCTATGGGCCGGAATACCCCAACTCCCGTCTCTCTTGTATCCCATTATGGGTAAACTATGATGGTAGGTACCATTCGGCTGGCCATACGCCGAAGCGTAAGCCTTAAATAAATTTATGACTAGTCCATAATAAAAAAAAAAAAAAAAACAAGTGGACCAGCGAATGGCCGTATACTACAGTCATTACAGGTAACACAGTTTAGGTGATTCTGCCACCATGTTATCACACAACTCAAGCGATTCTGCAGACACATGTTTACATTTCGTACAAAATGGTCACGCAGCTCAAGTGATTCTGCCACTACATGATTATTTTTCAGGAAACATGTTCTTACAAAAGTAAACATCCACAACATAGAGCACATCAAATACAATCATACATTTTCATAATTTGAAATAGAGAACAATAAAAAGAAGATAACTTAATCATAATAACGTTTGTACATATATATATATTGGTAAAACGATGAATACTCGTGCTCCAAGCAAGATTAATAGGATCCTACCTCTTATTGCGCCTTAAGTGGGATCTCCTGACTAAGATCCACATCTCTTTGAAACTCCTTATTGCAATATAGTAGTCATACTGATATATCAAAGGGCAAACAACCATTTGATAGTTACATAACTGTCAAGAGTTTTTTCGCAAAAGAAGAACGCATAAAAATACATGAAACTAGACTAATAATGTCATATCAACAATATGAAGTTCACAAAGACATTTCACCAAAAACTTGAAATGCATACGAACAAACTAACTAACATTGGACTCTATTGTATAGTTTAGAGTCTCCATAAGTAATCAAATCTAAAATTAACTGACGGCGACGTAATCGACGAAATAAGTTTAGAGCCTTGAACCCCATTAATTCCCACGACTCTCTAAGATGGTCACAAGGTATGGAGAAATGGGGTTGGGTCGTTTAATTGTTCAAAGGAAACAGTAATATATTAAAATAGAAAATTTGGCCAAAACTCCCTAAAAAATTTGGCCTTTGGTTAAAAAGGATTTATCCACTTTTTATAGGCTTCAGCTTCTTGTGGAATTTTTGTAAATTATCTAATATAGGGAAAAAACGAAACTGGCCTTATTGCAAAGCAGTGAAAACCAGATTGTAAAGTCATTGCAAAATAGTACAAACCTGATTGCAAAGCAGTGTAAACCAGATTGCAATGCTTTGCTTGCAAACCAGGTTGAAAAGTAGTGCAAACTAATTTGCAAAGCTCTGCAAACCAGATTGCAAAGCGTGTGCAAAACGTATGCAAAGCTTTGCAAAGTCATTGGAAGCAAACCAGATTGCAAAGCAGTGCAAACGGGATTGCAAATTTCTGCAAATCAGATTGCAAAGTTATGCAAACCAGAATCAAAACTCTGCAAACCAGATTGCAAAGTCATTGCAAAGTTTTACAAGACGAACAAGATTGTAAAACAGTGCAAACCAGTTTGCAAAGCTTGCAAAGTTAACATAAACCCTAGCAAAATAAGTAACGAAGAAGTAGGATCATACCTCGAAACAATGGCAGATTCTCCTTCCATTATTGTCTATAAGTCTGTCCAATTATGAAGAAAACTAAATTAAACTCTAGTAAAATCGTAACCATAATTGAGAAATTTGTACTTTCGCTCTCTAGAATTTTTTTCCAAAAACTAATTGAAAACCATCAAACCCGACTTCAAACACCAAAAATAGAGGTTCAAAAAAGCTAAACCTAAACTAATTTGATGATTTTATAGATAAAAGTCGATGGAAACCCTAGAATTTAACTCGCCAAACTATCGGCTAGCTTTCCCACTTTCCCTCATGAAACTCTCTGGACTTGGAAACTAAGAAATTCTAAATCTTAGGGTTTATTGAAAACTTCCCTAGATACAAAACTCAGTTCAGGCATCAAAAGTGAGAGTGATTTTAGAATTATCCTTGAGCTTATTTCCAAACTTTATATGGTGCCTAAAAAAGAAAAAAAAAACATAATTTGTCTTTATATTGAAGCCATTTTGAATTCAAATTCATTATATCAATCTAATTAATAATTCTTCATCAAAAAAAAAAAAATCTAATTAATAAACCCCACATGTCACCCATGCAAATAAAACCATTAATTCTAGTTTTCAAACTTTCATTTTAATAATTAATTATTTATAACATTTTATAGTTATACAAACTTAAACTATCTTAATTATTTGTACTTCCGACACAACAAAATTTGTTAATCATATTATACAATTGCATATGTGCTACCATCTGAAAGCATTCACCCAATCAAACGCAAGACTCCGTCGTACAAGAGGCCATGCACAATCATTAGGCTATAACACTCATACGTGAGATTATACATTAATTTTTTAAAATTTACTACGAGAATCTTAAGAAAATATATCAAGATAAAGAAAATCTATCTCTCATATTTGGGAACCAAATGGAGTTTATTACCAAAAGAGTGGGTGAGAATGATAATTGAACTCATCTGAGCTAGCAATGTAAACTTATGATATATTACTAAATCATAAATTTCTAATATACATTAACTATGACTTTCAATCCCAAAACAAACACAATTAGTTGAAAAAAACAATTGATAAAATTTTAACTTGACATTTGTACAATTCAAAGGAAGAGAAGAGACCCTTAATACAAGTAAAGTCTCCCTCAAAAGAAACTCTCTACAATTATCAATTAGGTTTGTTACCTAGCATATGAACAATCCAATGGAAGAGAAGGTACCCTTAATACATCTAAAAATAATTAAAATACCACCACAGAACCGCTCACCTAAACACCCAGCTTAAATAGTAAGCATCATTAAAAAAAATATGAATAACATTAAAAACTGTAATCTACGATCTGGTAATTTAAGCCTAGAATATTAAGTAGGTCAATTAAACTATTTCCCTATGGATTGTAGACTCAGAAGGATTTCTACCCGCAAGTATACGGGCATCAAGTAATATTCCCGATAAGAAGACAACGAAATTTGCTTTTCCATCTTAAATTAACATCCCATTAATATAATTTGATTTTAGTTTTGAAACTGATAGAATAACAAAATAATAACTAAAGAAGAACAAGTCGTGGTGAGAAGAAGTTAAGGAGTATAAAAACCACCAAATAAATTTTGTTTCTAAAACAAGCAATTAACTAAGCAAATCTCTTTTGTTTTAACTCGGAATTTAATATAATAAATTATTTAAAATCCAGAAAACATTCTTGATAAATCAATTTTATAATCAAGAAATTCTATTTACCCTCCTTATAAAGATTAAGATCACGTAACTATTATTCATAAATTAACAACCGCACTCCATAAAACAGTTTAACATAAGAATGAAGTATCAAACTATGAAGCATGAATATTGAAAAGAAAATCAAATCCATAAAGAGAGATAACTAATAGACATTAAAGCACATTCAAAAGATTTAATTAATCAACAACATGTCTAAAAAATATCCGATATAGGTTTCATCTACACTCCTATGTACGAAAGAATTAACTACACATGAAATTTACGAAAATATTCATAGCTATTACAAAATAAATAGAAATACAAGAGAAGAAATTAACAAACTAGATCCAATTCTATAGCTCCATGTGTCTCCATGTTGATGTTCAATATTAGCTCTAATTGTGGTCAAGAATAATCCCAAAATCCAAGTGATAGCATCGCTTAGTAGTTGAAAATATGAGAGAAGAGAAATAAAAAGAAATGGGAGAAGAATAGATTTTAAAGAAGAAGATATGAAGAAATTAGATAGATTAAAGGTTTAGATGAAGAAATTGAGTGAAGAAGGGAAGAAATTGGGAGAAAGAGGCTAGGGTTAGAAGTTAGAATAGAGAAGAGAGGGAAAGGAAGAAGACTACAAGTGAGAGAGTTTAGAAGAGATACATAAGAAATAAGAGATGGGTAAAATGAGAGGGATTTTTGTCCAAGAAGAAATGAGAAAAATGAGGCATGAAATAGGACCACAAAACCATAGAAAAAGTGAATATCGGCTAGGGTTTTGGGCTGCAAAAGCGCGGGCTAATATGGCGCTAGGATTTTCGCAGTAGGGCGAGACATCTGTTCGTGGCCGTAGATTTCATAAAGCACGGATCTTGGTGGTGATGGATGAGTCTTGGTTGTGGGAGAAATGCAATTAATCATAATTCTAAAACACGGGTTAAGGTCAGTTGTGGTTGTGCTAAACTGAAAAGTGGTATCGTCTCTTGTACATTGGATCTGGGAGGGTCGCAATGGACGGTTTTGATGCCTGCGGGGTTATAGAAGGAGTGTGAGACACGTTGCACTGAAACGCGTGCTCTTGGGGTTTCTTTGCTGCAACACGGAGTACAAATTTATGGTGAGGCACATCATCAGATCATGCCACCTCATCTGACATCGTCTCGCCTGCCCGAAAATGCCCAAATGTTGACCCCAACTTTGCCTTTAGGTAATTTGTTCTTCTAGACTTCGATATGGCTTTAGTTTTCTCCTACAGTTTTGTCTTTTACTCTACTTTTCATCCATGTAATGATCTTGGCCAAACGTATCAGAATACCCTTGGCTCCAAATGACCGAAATATCCTTTGAGTATCTTTCTCCCATTTTTAGTCGCTTTTCACACAAACTCCACAAAAGACACCTAATCAAGCAAATCTATCATTTTATCATAATAAAACCTCAAAATGGACTAATTCACGTAAGTTAAACGACTCAGATGAGACATTTACATGGCTCATCAATGAACAACATATGAAATGCTTTTATTCTCATATCATTAAAAGTAAATCACTAATTATCAACTCTCAATTCGACCATCGTCTTCTACCTGTCACAAAACTGATATCAACTCTATGAAAGAAAAAATGGTACCAATTGACATCAAATTGACATGTTCACTTGTATGTGAAATTTGCAATTTGAGAAATTTTATATATGTATTTCACTATCTTATAAGTTCGTTGCATTTATAACTACATGATAATATAAATATAATCAACGTCGTCACAGCTAGTTTATCCAAACACCCAAACATAAATATAACCTCTTGAAACAAAGAATAACGTACCATGCTATTTATATTGGCAGGATCTTTCCAATAGTACATCCAAACACAACAACCATAACCATAGTCACCAAATTTCCTCCAAAACCTAACACCATAAAAATTATATAAAAAATGATACTTATTTTGAATACTTTAAGTTACAGAAATAAAAAATGAAATATAAAAGAACGAATATGACGAATATATACTTTAGAAAACACTTCGAATCCAATAAGTTATCACCTTCTTCAACCTATAACAAAATACAACAAAAAATTTCAATCAAGATCAAGAAACTTAAAACAATTTTCCATTAAAGTTGAAAATGAGAGACTAAGTATTATTTTTATTACTCCAAATACCTATTTTCTTTACATAAAAAACAATCTAACCAAATTTGATTACTAATACTCCAAGAAGGATAACAAAATGAACAAGAACTTAAAAAGGAACCTAAAATGTGCAACCTCAATTTCAATTGAATTCTTACCTAAATACAATTTAGTGGGACCTATAAGGAGCAAGAAGAAGATGTTGAAGTGGTCGATCAAATTACTTACCTAATCTTAAAGATGAATAAGGTTGGATTAAAACATGGAGATGAAGCAACACGAGGTCTTTTAGAGGAGTTAAGCTCATGGAAGAGTACTCTTTAAGTTAGATTACTAGCAAAAAGAGTGGCTGAAAATCGAAGGAACTAAATAATGAAAAACGAAAGGAATTGGAGGTTGAAGTTAGGTAACTTAGTGGAGGAAAATAAAAAAGTGATAAAAGTTATCTAGAAGAAGAAGCTCGAAATGCTGCCGAAGAAAAGCAACCACATCTATCTGTTGGATTTTGGTGTCCTAAGCGGAATCTTAGACGTCTAATGCTAGTTTTCATGGTCACATGCAAGAACTAAAGATGAACTAGCTAGAACTGAATAGAGATTTACCTGAATTGTATTCCCTCGAATAAAATTCGATGCCTTTATCCCGAAGATGAGAGCTCCAAATTGCAACTCCACTACTTGACACACCCTGACAATCGGCTTGATCTCCCGCCTTTAGAGTCTGCTAGGATCTAATTGAGAGGTTGAGACGAAGAACTCTTCTTGTTTTACTTGACAGATAGAATGAGAGTTTTTTTCTCAAATCACTTTCTCTACTTGATGTTGTAGAAATATATTTTCTTTTGAGAAAATTCCACACTTTTCTGTTCTAATATTAGTTCTTATATAGAGAACCTTAGAATTAGAATCCCATTGGAATTAGGATTCCATAAGAACTCCAGAAAAGATAAGACTCAAAAACTCTTTCTGAGTGGAATTTTCAGATGGGAGTTTTGTCCCATTTGGGATATCTTTAGGTGGCCGGCCAGGGAAGCCCCATCAGTGGGTTGGGCCCGACCGCTCCTTTTCCATGGTTAGCGCATTCCGTGCCTCCCTTTCGGGCCTGATTACTTCTATCTTTGTCTGGATCTCATCCGAACCTTTTGGGCCTATTAGATTGGATCTAATCCACTCTTTTAACCCCGTTCCCTCTAGTTTTATCTCTCCGACCAAACCATCACTCTTTGGTGTAACTCGTTGTAGGATTCGGTCGATGTTAGCCGCGAATCACCGAAGTGATCCGACGATCGTATTTGGCTTCTAGCTAAGCATTACGACCCATAATTCGACCAGACTAGATGATCTTCTAGATAAAGTCATCATTATCCTATCTGACAAATTGAGCGCATTGTCATCTTGGTCGAATGACACTCCTTCGGAAGGACACCTCCTTCAGTCTTCCGCTTGTACTTAGAACAAGTGCAATGCTCGATTCTCATGTCTCTTCGCATCTCATCTGATACGCCATCCCTTTCGGACTTTCTTAATCTAGAGTATAAGTATCAACCAACTGATTATCTATTAACCTATTTGAGCGCGACCACACATTTTCAGTTTCTAATCTTCAAGTGGCCCCAAGATACTAATCCTAACTTAGTTAGGAGGACATAATTCTGTCTTGTACTCCCACTCAGCTTCATGTCTATCATGCCTTACCATATATCCGTCTTTATAACCTCCTTTTACGGTGCAACGTTTAACAGTACCAAAGTTTGGTATTCTTACATAAGATGACCGAAGCACTCATGTTATAAGGAATCTCTTCAATCTTGTGTATGAGAGTTCATGACGTTCATCTTTTGAAAAATTCTCATTGTGGGTTATCTAGTGTCCTATACACCTATGGAATTGACTTGAATGCTCATATTTCTATAGCCCATCAAACAACGCTATCAATCAATCTCACATGCTAGTCCTCCTAAGTCATTGTTGCCCACTTAATGACCTAGACTTGGGGACTGAATAACGAAATAAATCTTCAAAACAAACATGTATAGGTAGATCAACCATGGAGTCAAAGTTTCTTTCTTTAAACAAAGCTGGAGAAGAAGTCGAATGCCTTCGTAATGTTTTAGAGGATATTCCAATTTGGCCAAAACTTGTGTCTGCTATTTAAATACATTACGATAGTAAATCAGCAATTGGTAAGGCACATAGTATAATGTATAATGGAAAATCTTGACACATACCTCGAATACTTCTTTATTTCAATTCTTTCTCCAATTTTTTAATTTTTTTTTCATGATTTTCTCTCTCTAGAATAATGTTAAATTTAATTTTGTATTTGAAACTAATAATTTATATTCGAAAATTTAAATAAAAAAGTCGCACACGTACGGCGCACACGTTTATAATTTAGATTGGGGAGCCCCTGTTGAGAGCCCGACGTTGGAGTAGATCACAATAAAAACTCAACCTAGTTGACTGGAGAGCCCAAGATCTAGGTGCAGAAAGGAAAACATAAATGTGAACTACTCGCTAGTAGTACTGAAGAGCCATCCACTTACCTATTCCAAAATATATCAATGCTGCTTGTCAGAAGATAGGATAAGTGATGCCTTTAATGATGCTTATATTCTTCTGTAGGCAAATGGGTACGACATGGAACTCTTCATAGGACATCATCTATGTGAGTTTCGAACTGCTGCCGGTTCTACGAGAATGTCTTAAGGTAGAATTTTCTAAAACACTCATGAATCTATGAGTTGTCCAGGGCCGAAAAGGACACAACCATATAATCACATATGCACGGAAGAAGTTATGTGTTGGCTATTGTATCGACTTACTGCAAAAAATTGAATACTTCCAGACATAATGTTCACTAGTCCATAAGTAAGTTCAGTAGTCATTCACTGAGGAAGGTTCAAAGGCAAAAACCACCTTTCTTGATGTAGGAATTTCAATGCAAAATCTCTTAGTTTGTATGCTGGCATAGTCTTTAGAGGGGAAAAACTTTATTCATGTAGGGAATAGTTGACAACAATGAACCGTTGTCTTAGTTGAATTAAATTTAGAAGAGACACATCTCTAAAGATTACGTCTCTCCATATAGTCACCATCATCTTTATAAGGCAATTGGTAAGGGGAGCTGGATTTTGTTGTTGGGGAGCTATAAAGATTAGTAAAGGGAGATAAGACTTTTGGATTATTATTTTGAAGACCTTCTATGTTACAGATTTTAAATGTAAAACTCATAATATGTAGGACACAAGTGTAATATAGTCAAATATCTCAGAAATACCAAAAAGAAAAAAAGTTTTATTCTACTTTCACTCCTCGTTCTCTCTTTTGAATTTGACTCTTCCAATCTCCCCTCCAGCAATATCTTCCCTTCATCAAGTACAAATCTCCTACGACTTTTTACCAAGTTATCCTTAATGAAGCATACATCAACCAAAATCTTGTGAGTTTTTCTTCCCCTTCTAATTTCTAGGGTTTTACCGAGTTTTATATCTAGGGTTTTAGTGAGTTTCATATCTAGAGTGTTGGTGGAAATTTGTCATAAAATGATGTTAGTTGCTTATTTTGTTTTTCCCCTCTTATTTATACTTATTGTTGTGTTAGATTGAAAACTGTATCTAGGGTTTTGGTGAGAATTTATCTCAACTTCTATCATGGTGTTTGGTAAACTAAATCTTTTATCAACTACTGGAACCGAATATAGAATACTACAACATGTTATGCACTTAAAAATTTTATGTTTGATTTTGCATAACAAGCGAATTGGTAAACTTTTAGATAACATGAAAGCTTGCGGTGGCGGAGACATGAACAAAGTGATAATTAAGTCTGAAATCGTGGAAGACAATGCAAGACAACCTCGATTGTTGATTTTGCATATCATGTATATACGTTCCCTAGTTGTTTATTGGTAATGGTTGTTGTGTAACTTGATTGTGGAGAAGAAAAGAGAAGTATTACTGTTCAAATATAAAAAAAAAAAAAAATTATTATTAAAATTTTTATATTTTTAAATTGTGTGATTATTTTTTTAATCCCTCCATATTTCAGTATTTAATTTAAAAAAATAGCTCCTAATATTAGGGTTTAAAAAACAATATAAAAGAAAATAAAAATTACTATTAAAATTTTTATATTTTTAAATTGTGTGATTATTTTTTTTAATCCCTCCATATTTCAGTATTTAATTTTAAAAAAAAAAATAGCTCCTAATACCAAAATTGGTATAGGGAGTTGTAGTAGTACAAAAAAATGTTTTTGTACTACAGCTCCCCGACGACAATATCCACCTCCCCTTACCAATCGCCCTCTATGAATACAATCAGTTTTCATTTTAGGAGTGCATGAATTAATAAACTTTTTTATTTTAGAGTTTGTATTAAAAGTCTAAGTAATTAAGAGAGTTCTCGAACTATTCTATTCGAAGTTTCTTGAAGATCAAAGTGCTACGCTTCAAGAAGGTAAGACAGTTTTTATCTTGGGAGACGATTCGCATAAACAACCTGGCCTAGCACCACTTACAGGACTAATAACGTCTTGAGAGAGTATACAATCCTTGACCCGATCATAACATTATTAATTATTTTCCTATATAATTTGCCGAGTGAAGTTATCGTCGAATTAGGTGGTCGAACTTACAGATTGGGTTCCAACAGATGATGACTATGTTAAAAATAACCTCTGAACGATAATGGATATAGTGAGAAGATGAAACAAAAGAGAACGCATTCTATTCATCCCTCCATTTTGGTCCCTCCCCTTGCCCTCTGCCATGTGGCAACCTATCACTAGTATATTTTCTCACCATTCTCTCCCCAATTGCTCCACACTCAAGTGACATGTCGCCACATTGGCGGAAGGTTTAGGGAGGAACCAAAATGGAGGGATGAATAAAATTTCTCATGAAAATAGGATACAACACAATACCTAGATTTTTTAAGATGAGGATAGAGGGAAACCATAAAATGCCGAATATAAAGTAACTTTTTTTTGTTGAACAAGATAAAGTAATTCGATAGATGAAAGAAGAAACAAGAAAAGTTCAATTTGGGCTTCTGAGGGATAGTTCGGTCACACAGATATAATTGATTTCTTACAGAATTCAACAAGAAAGGTAATCAATCCAACAATTAAAAACAGGGGGCAAGTTCAATTACATATTACTACCAGAGCATGTACATCTCTTTCTCAACAAAACTTGCTACAACCAACAACATATTTTAAGATGAAGTCGAAGTCTAAGTACATTATAACATGAAAATACCTCCTATAATATAATCATAGAACATGACAAGTCAAAAGTCTGGCAGAAGGTACATAGAATATAGAGTTCCTACGGCGGAAGAAAGGATGGAGAATAGATAGAAATGGCTTCATAATCGTTTTCTTCGGGACTTGGAAACCATATTAGTCTCCAAGAGGTCTCATCCACTACCAATTTTACAATCCTAAGATCATGCCGCAGATGAGAGACTTGGACAAATTTGAAAAAGGTAGATGCCGCGAACAAGTGACCTTGTTCTGTATCAAGTCTCAAAAGGAACAGCAGAGTCAAGTTTGACACGGTTTAGTCGAACTGT
>BEHA01000838.1:154132-173857 GCA_002897215.1 Eschscholzia californica subsp. californica
TTTGGTCCACATACAGTGCTGGACTGTAAGTTTTGGCCAAACCCCTTCCAAATCATTCATCATAAAACAAATTTCCTTATGAAGCATCTTTAAGTTTATAATGTAATACCTAAACCTAGAAGCCAGACATATTGTCTTTTATTAAAGGCATTGTGATTGTTGTTCTTTTTGTGGTCTCCCGGATTGAGTCAAAGATGTAGAATAAAAGAAAGTCATACACTCTATAAGTAGGCCTTGGTTCATTTTCTATTAATGTGAGTAGTGTTTAGAGATTAAAAAAAGCTTTTAGTAAAGTTATAGTGAAAACTTAACTTAATAAGAAATTTTTAATTTAGTAAATATGCATTTGCTCTAGTTCGAAAACTAGGGATTATTAATGTGTAAACGTCTGCATTAAGCTTCAACTTGAGTGTTTAAGTGAAATTAGTATCAGGTCGAATGATTTCAATTGCCACTCAGAAAATAATAATTGTTCAACTAATTAAAATTGCAATTGTGCAATATAAAATTGAAAGACCCTTCTAGCTAATGTCTAATGACAGAGGAGAGCATTTGGTCAAGTAAATAATAAAGTAACAGAAACAAATACCTCAATAAGAATTGCAAGGTCAACAACAAGGTTTGTGACGTATCCAAGGACTAAGCTGATGATGCTCCTTGCTACAGACGATGAGCCAATATCCACATCAATCTGCACTCGTTCCCTTTAGTTACTTGTACAACAAACGAACTAAGAAACCAAGACAAGATCATGATAAATGGACAGAAAGCTCTTGGTTTCCCATTTAAAGAGAAAAAAAAGTTATAGAGTAGGGGTTAAAATATTTCAAGTCATAGCCTCAAAATCTTCTTAGCTTAAAAGTCAAACGCCTAAACCTCAAAATACACTTTCCAACAATATAATTTTGAATGACAACTGATTCTTCACTAATAAAGTAGCTGATAACGTGGCTAGATGGGTAGACCAATAGGTCAAAAAGTAGCAATTGAGTGGGGAACCCAACAAGCCTATCTTCTCGAGAAAAAAATTACTATCAAGATGAGTGAGAGAGAGAAAAGAGCCTTAGTATTTTCAGAAAAACTAAAAGAAAAAGAATCCCCTTGTTCACCAATTCACTAGGTGCCTCGACTCCTTTAACAACATAGCATGCTAACGTTATGAACCATCTTAAAATTATTTGTTTATCAACCTTTGAAAGTTTACACCAGTTGATATCTATATCCAACACTGCAACCTACAAAAGCACTATGGGGATATACCAATTTATATATTTCCATAAAATAATTTTCATAGTTCAATAATTTTATGTCCTAAATTGAGTGGGATTTTGTTTTACATAAAATACCATAACTTAGAGAAATCCTGGTACAATTATGTACAACTACGCACAAAGATGCACACATTAAATCTCATAGTATCGCCACTGAAGTCATTGTGGGTAACACAGGTAAATTAGAAAGGTGTGTGCATGTTCAATAGTCAGCAATACATAGATCTAAGTAATATAATGAGTAGCAGGAACAAGATGAGATTCACAAGAAATGGTTCTAGGTGTATAAGTGGGTAAATTGGGATGTACAGGCATATTCCCGAAGAATGAATTATTATGGGATAAGGATGAGACATGGCTAAAAGAAGTTTGATTTGGAGTTTTAAAGTCACAGGTTTCCAAGTTTTGGATGAAGTTTTAGACTTCATATATGCCACACCATTAGTCATATTTAATGTAAGACATGGACCTTTTTTTCTGCAAGAAATCTATCGTAGGAAACAATAATCTAAATGACACCAGACATGTTATCATTTACCTCAAGAAAATTATCTTGTCTAAAATATCTACATGTAACTGCTTTGCCTAGTAAGCAGGCCTTTGTCCCAACTGCTCGCTTCACCATCCAATATCCCTGCATATCATTGTCGACTTGTAGGTAATGACAAACACATGACAAGAAAATATACATATATATATAAAGAGAGAGAAACAGAGTTTCATCTCTCTCTCTCTAACCTAATTTGTACCTCCACAACACTTGGAATCAATTTGAATCTTGCATCACGGAACATGTCACTGCCATCGACAAATCTACCCAATAAAGAATCCTTCTTTGTGGGCCTATCAGCACCATAATACAAAACCATACTATAATTTGGCTTTGCGGGAACCTAGATAAAATAACAAATGACATTTTCACCTAATCGGTCAGATAATATGACGCAAGAAATAAAGATCGTCCAAAATAGCTATAGTATTTAACCAAATTATAACACAAGTGGAATATCGTTTCTGTCCCCGCAGTTTCTCTTCCTTTTCGGTCGGGCAACAGCCATGATTTTTGGTGTTCTTCAGAAATTTGAGATTTCATAAGGGTGAACTGCATACCTGGAGATTAATGACCAGCACGAAAGGGAGCTTTTTCCCAGTTTCCGACTGAAATCAAAAGAAGAGGTTATGAACTCATGTACCCTCAATTACGTAATTTAATGTTAAAATTGTGAATCTTCAGGCATTTTTACCTAGAATGGATGCTTCCAAGTCAGTTCAGACTTTTTTAGTTTTTACCGCGGGTAACCATTGCCACAAAGTGGCTCATGGAAGATACCACAGCAGCATGTTCCTATATTTGGTTTCATTTAAGAGCTAACTATATCTTTGCTCCAATATCTATTCCCTATAAAATTCAAGCTTTGTTATTTCCTCTACCAAATTTTGATCATACATAAGAGGCCGAATCTCTTGGGACATATTTCTCAACTTCACCAGAGTTCTGGAATAGCTATGTGCACTTAAATGAAACAGAATGCTGGATTTTGGAAAAGATGAAGTTTTCAAATACCTAATCATGATTCAGAGACCTAGAGTATGTTGAATTTATTTTCTGCTTCCTAGCCTATAGCCCACAGCCACAGGGCTCAGAAAATTATTTTAATGTTATGACGCTGATGCTTTGGGAGTGTCTGTACCAGTAAAATCAGAATACGTACATGTAGAGATATCAGTTTCTAAAAATAAATTGGATAATTCTAACTACCTACAGGTCTGTACTTCGAGATTATAGCTAGACACGACTTTTACCCAACTACTTGGGTTGATCTTTTGAATGGGTAGATCTATGAGGTTCTAGGAATTACAAACACCCAAATTTCACTAATTAATTTGACTCCAGGAATGTTGGAACATGAATAAATGGATAACAGGGATCTGTATAGGTAGCAGAAGTCGCAAAAAAAGTCTGCCAAATAAGAGCAAAATGGTCTATATATGATATAGTGGACATGTATTATTTTACCTGAACTAGAGATTTAGGATGCAATGCAACTCTATCCATGTTAGCATCTGACTTGAACCAATCAACTGCTAAGAGCTTCAAAAGGGGATCTCCTCCCATTATCTGAAAGTACAAAAGTTTGACACTTTTATTTTACTCTTAACTCAATAACTCCAAACTGAAAAGTGAATTTTACATGTTGTGATTAGGCCTTGTATTAAGAAAAAGTAAATTTCCATATTGGTTTCCTAATTAATATAGGAACATAAATCTTGTAAACAGTTTTAATCATTACAATTCATTCAAGAAAAATAGAAATAGCAACATAAATCCGGATCCAAAAGGAATAGAATTCCTAAGCAAGTAGTGCTAAATATTAGTAATGTAATACTCTGTATGGAGGGATGTGAGAATTGAGGGGGTACAGTACTACAGTTTCCCATTGGAAATTTTATGTGAATTTCCTCTTATATAGCTCAAGCCCAAATACTGGTCACGAGGAAAATGTAATAAAAAGGTTCAAAACTTCTTTCTGATGACAATGTCAAAATTTCTAGCCGCTAACTCGTCTTAATCATGATCACTTGCAAGTTCAGTCTAGGCGTATGCCTAGAGGCGTGCCTCAAGGCGATTCAGTTGTTTCAAGGCAATAAGTCGATTTTCCTCAGACTCTCAGAGCATAGGCAACGTGTGCCCAATTAAATAATGAAAGATTTCAGCCTTCACCAAAATGAGGGAGGAGCTTCAAGTAATAAACATCACTCTATGAGCTACCCAGCTACTTCGCACCTCTAGCCTATCAGCTGCTTCCCAAAACCCCCAAACGCTCGACTAAACCACCATTATCTCAATTGGTTAATCAACCCCCTCACCAGCCCAACCCACTACAACCATTAAACTCGCCCAGCGCCCCCAACAACCACTTTCGTACCCCCAACAATCATTCTTTATTATCGGATAGCATAACACACTATCACCACCACTCAGCTATCCCACACCACTCGACAAAATCCACCAATGATAACTCTAGCCACAACCACATCAAAGCCATTGACCTCTAAGCCACCACCACACCTTACGTTCGATCACACCATACACAATACATGCAACCCCGGGCACACATAATGCCAACCCTCCAAATCTTATGAACTTTTAACCAAATATTCCCAAACCACTCAGCCTTACTGACCACAAGACCACCCAAACGACTACTTCTGGAAACCATACACACCACTTTCTCTACCCCATTTTATTCCCAACTCAATCATTGCCCAGTCCTTCCTTCCTTCCCTTTACAACACAAGAGCCTTCATCATCATATTACCCACAGAACTTTACTGTTAATCCACCTCTCCAGGACCCATCTAAGGAAATGCCATCTCATCCACCTTAATTTACCATGTCCGGGTGGGTACCTACTAATCATTTTCAACGTGATACGAGATTTGAGCAAGCCTACCAAAGACGAAACACAGGAGAAACACAGCATAAATCAATAAATCAAGAGCAAACTCCTACATACCCAAACTTTGGTGCCATTTCAAAGCATAAGACATCTTATTTTTAAGAAATTGCAAAGTCCTAGAAGGAAAGTGCTACTAAAATATCTTGGTCGCTAATAATTAGTTTTGTATCCGGGGAACTTTATGGAGACACAGTCTCTTATGGAGTCGTCGGCTACATTATTACCATATACTTGTTTGGAAGTATAAGTAACCAAATATGAAAAGAAAAGGAGGCATAAAGCAAAGGATTAAACAAACTAACTTTGTCACCATGTTTAGAAACATATATACCTTCGATGAATCCTTAAGATAAGTCTTTCCTCTTATCATGAACCCCTCTCCCCCAGGAGACGTCCAACAATTAGTATCAGTGTCATCTTTCCCTTCTCGCATAGTCCCATGAACCTGACTTTCACTAACATTGATAGGAGAACTATTGGCATCAAGTTCATTATCTGCATTTGGAGCTGCATCCAGAAAAACATTGGGTTGGATAGTTTCCTATGGCAATAAATGCTTACCACTTCAAAGCACTTCTAGCCTTTACATAAATTATATGGTGTTCATTTGAACATGTCCTAAAAATATTTTGCAATATATTAATCAAAAGCTACATTACTTAAAAAACAAAAGAAAATATTAAAATTTAGTTGCTGTTTCGGACTTATTAACCCTTATTTGTAACCTAAATATCTAAGACAACCGTATATTCATCCCTTTGAGTTAGTATTGATCCTGTGATTTGTGATTATTGTTTAGTAAGAACATTATTGTAGGAGTGTAATTCGTGTTGGATCGCATATGTTCTTTGGCGATACTCTAAATATTTATGTGAGTTTAGCACTGTTTTAATTTTGGTTGTTTATGTTAATACGTTACTTGATCCCGGATATGCATGGTGTAGCCATTTAAGCTGTATCACTTTCGGCATCAGAGCAAGGTGAGTTTAGGGTTCATGACTTAAATTTAGCATATAGGCATTGTTTAACTTCTTTGCGTAAGTGTACTACAAGTTTGTTTTTGCTTTCTTTCATATTCAAAAAAGGAAAAGTTTGCATCTGCACTCGTAGTGGTAGAATTCACGGGCAATAATTTCAGTCGTGTGTTATTCCTTCTCTTCCTTCCCCTAATATGGATGAGACTCATTCCTTGTGCCAACACTTCATATGCTGTTAATATTGTTAAACTATCTTCCACAGACGTCGTTCATCTCCATGGTGTAGTGTTTAGAGATGTCAGGTTCATAAGTTATTTCTTGAAAACACTTCGGCACATGATGGATACTAGACTACAGTTTTCATCTGCATACGGATTACAAACTTATGGGCAATTTGAAGTTATCAATCAAAGTCTAGGAAACTTGTTGTTGTGTCTTGTAAGTAAACATACTAGGACTAGGGAATCCATACTGCATTTGCCTAAAAATGCACCAGATTCACGAATAGCATTTTGAGATCAGGAACCGCATTACCATGGTCCATGAATAACGGAAAGTATAAAGCAGTTGTTGATTTACATCTTAAGTGTGAGCAGTTTTCAGTGGGATAGTACTATAAACACAATTATAATGATTATCTTTTACTTCTTTCACCATATCTTTTGCCTTTTAAAGTTCCAACAACTTCACCTAGGGACCCTTTTGCTAATGGAAACCTTGCTTCTCATCTACTCTAAATATGTTACCTAATACACAAACGCTTCACAACCTTTACCACTTTCACCTTTCAGCCCTTCGAGCGGAATCTGAGTAGAACTTACAGGATATCTTGGACGCAGATGTTGTTGCTACCAGATATGAAGGATACCAAAATTATCTTATCAAGTGGAAGCTCCAACTTACTTCAAATTGCACATGAATAACAAAAACAGACCAGGAGAAAGTCAATTCGAACTTGCTGGAGCTATAGTGCAAGTTTATTTTTTCCCGAGGCAAGATTTTCCCGGACACAGGAAATGATGCAGACAACTTTTGGACCACTTACTAATTGGTCCCAGTCAAAGCAGTGAAACAAGTTTACAAATAAAATTCTATTTAGGGCTAGAATAAACCACATTTCATTTTCTCTTCCCCTTTTGCATTTTAGTTTATATAATAGGAAGAAAATAAACCAACTACCACAAGAACACCTAAACTAACAAAGTGACTACCCACTATTACTAATTAACTACCCGCCCGTGAAGAAAATTAGTAGGTTTCCTGATGCTAACTCATAATGGTTATGGGAAAGCATGCATAATGATCGTGGTGAGTTCATTTGGGCTCACAAGGTTGGCGAAGGAAACAATAGAGGTAAATCAGTGTGTTTTTCAGCGGGCAACTTTCTTCATGGCTGGAAAGAGATGATAGGACACTTAAAGGCTTTTGGCAACTTCAAGACACCTGGAGTCATACCGCCAGAGAAGAGTGCTGGAGTGGCGGGCATGGAAAACCAATGGAAAGAAAGTCATTCCCAAAGATCTCCTATACTCCCAAAAAAACGATTCCCAATGCATGGAAAAAGAATCATAAAGATAAACCTTGGATCACTCAACCGGCGGGCCAACAACCACAAATAAGAGTAAAAGATTCCTTTCTAATCAACCCAGGAGCAGACTCTAAGAGATATGGGTATACCCATCATCTTAAACCTCTATATAATGGAATATCAAACAACACTGCAGAAGCATCTTCTTCCTCTGTTTCAAAAATGGCAGTCTCAAACCACGGAGAGATAAACTGGAATCAAACAGTGATGCTAGAACTGCACCCTCCCATCGATGACTGGACGGGGTTCGCAACACGGTGGATAATATCCTAAGCTCTCCCAAATTTGATATCTTACCTTTTCGAAGAGGGTTCGTCATCTTGAGAACTAAGGAGAATACAAATATACTGTGGGACATTGAATCTATTCTTCTCCCCAACTACAATACTACCTTGTTCTTTCGGAAGTGGAATCCCTCATGCAAGGCCACTTCTCAGGATCCAAACATAATCTCTATTAAGATTTATGGTATTCCTTTCCACCTCTGGAATGTCAAAATCCTAGCAGCTTTGGTAGAGGAAGCAGGGGAGTTGATAGAGATAGACGAAGAAACAAGTAGCTTCAATAACCTCTGGTATGCTAAGGTGAAAGTCCAACGCAAACCAGCGGGTTTCATGCCGGAAAAGCAAATCCTGATGGTGCTTGGAAAAACCTACCATGTCTCCTCGATGACTAAAGTGGGTTCAGACAAAAGGAACTATATTTGGCAACTAGAAAACCCACTAGAGAAAGTAGGTGCAAACATGCCGACGACGGATACTTTCCCGGCATTGAAAAAGCTCTCTGATATGACGTTCACGGAAGCCACAACAACCGTACCACCTGCCAGCGCCAACATTGACCCTAGCTCGCCACCTGTTCTCTTCCTAAATTAGGGCAAGAATTCTATCCTTATGCCTCCAGCAAACCCTAGCTCGCCACCTGTCCTTAGTAAACTTTCCAGCTTGTCAGCTTGGCTGGAATCTCTGCTGGGCCATCTGCTGCCTTATCAGTCAACACGGGTTGGGCTTGAACTGCGACTGGGCCCTCCAGTCCTTTGCCTTGGGTACGAGTAATAGGATTTCCACTAGGGACACCCTCCTGGGTCAAGTTTCCAGCCCACTTCTTTTTTGGGCCATAAACCTTCTTTACCACCCTTCTTCACTTAAAAAACTTGTTTTGACTTGGCTCACTTACACTTGTCTTCCGCCGGGTCCTTCAATGTATTCATGATATCATCACGTGATGGCACGTTTTGGCCTTTCTTTGATGCCACGACATCTGTTGTCAACTCTCCTCAGCCACCGTCTACCTTCTCTGATGATGCACCTCCAGCTGTCACCTCTCCACTGCCGACATCTGTTGTCCACCTGTTTATCCTTGTTGCTCTCAGATCTTTCACGAATACGAATACCCCTTGTAGCTCTGCTCATTTTTGTTGACGACCAAGTATGAATGTTACCCTTAGTCGACCATTGACCTATACCAGCAACGCCATCCCTGGTAGGTTGTACTGACTCTGAGCTTTCCTTATACGGCGTGTCAGATAGGTTTTTCAACAACGGGAAAGTATCCGCCGGTAACTTTGCATCTATTTTCTCCGGCGGATTCTCCAGTTGTCAAATATAGTGTCTTTTGTCAAAAACGACCTCCGTCTCCGATGAAACATGAAAAGCTTCGCCATGCATGACTAGAATATGCTTTTCCGGCATGAATCATGTTGGCTTGCACTGAACTTTCACCTTAGCATACCAAAGATTGTTGAAATTTCTAGTTTCGTCATCAATCTCTAGCAAGTCGCTTGCTTCCTCTACAAGGGTTAATAAGATTTTCACTTTCCAAAGGTGAAAGGGGATTCTGAACAACTTAACACATGATGTTCGGATCTTGAGAGATAGCATTGCATGCGGGAGTCCACCTCCGGAAGAACAGAGTAGTGTTCTAGTTGGGAAGCAGCATGGACTCTATGTCCCACATATATGATGTTCAGATCTTGTGTAAGCTTATTGGTTATACTAAGTTCGACTTGATTGAAGTTGTCTTGTAGTCCCCCAAATGAAGCCTCCAAATTTTCAATCCTCTCTTTATTAGTAGCCATATGAACAATGCTCTGATACCAATGATCGGTCCCAATCAAAGCAGTTAAACAAGGTTGCAAATAAAACTCTATTTAGGGATAGGAATAAACCATAACTTAATTCATTTTCTCTTCCCTTTCTGCATTACAAAGATTTTAATTTCAATTGAAGGAAGAAAATAAACCAACTACCAAACAACTAAACTAACAAAGTGAGTACCCATTATTAGTAATTGACTACCCACTCCAAAATAACTACCCAGTACCCACATCAATTAACTATCCACTCTAAATTAACTATCCTCAGAATCTGTATACTAAGGCTTGGTAATCCACCAATTATTTACAACCCACATCTTTTTTCAGCTCATCACTTACTGATTAGATCAGGGAGTTATTTGCAGATATATTTGTTGTTGTTTTACGGCTAGTTACTTGTTTTCATGTCTGAGACAGTGAGAGTCATGTGTAAACGAGGTAATAGTTATGTGTGGTTATGTTATGTATATATAATATACATATATACACACACACACACACACACACACACATATATATATATATATAGTGGAAGCTTGAGAGTTTTGAAGCGATTTCTTAATTTAGATGTGAAGCCACTTGGAGTGATCCCGAGAAGCGGTTTTCTGTGTGAAGCCAGTATTATTATGATGTGCTTATTCTAATTGATGAAGATGATTGTTGGTGTCAAAGTTATTTCCTACCTTTTCTCTCTATGTGTCAAGTAACTAAACCCTAAACAAAAGTTTTCCATTGTCCTTTTTTTTCCATTTAATTCCAGGTATCCTATCCATCTTAATCTTATATTGAGTTATCTTCCCTACTTTAGTAGCTGAATCGGACTTTTTCTTAACCTTTATTTGTAACCTAAATATCTAAGACAACCCTATATTGCCATTGAGATATCATCTCCTTATGGGATAGTATGCACGGGTTTTGCACTGCTATGATATTAGTTGTTTATGTTAATGTGTTGATGATCTCGGGTATGCATGACATGGCCATTTACGCGGTTCTAATAAACTACATTCTGTTATATCTTTCTCCCAAAGTATAGTTTCATTTTCTTCTTACGTAAGAATTGGTGTACGGCTTGAGCATTGATGTGTGCACCTAAAGACAGCACATCGCTTTCTCGAAGCAAACTGCTTGAGGCAGAAAACATTTTTTTACATTGAATTGCTATTTTATCTGAAGTAGTAAAGGATGAAGCCTAGATTACAATTAGAACCAAAATTAGGAAGCTGTAGATTTAGGACTTAGACGTTACCCTATCCCTATGAAATGAGTGTTTTGTTCTCTTATATGCATCATTTAATTACGCAGTCCGGCTTAATTATTTTAATTGCTTTTAGTTGATTGTCCGTATTAGTTAATGAGCTTCTATAGAGTCTACATATTCTACTTCATTTTAATACCAGTATTTTTCTTTGTCTTGCATTTCAGATGTTTTTCTCTCTTCAAACTCAAGGGGTTCTTCTAAACTTCTAATAAGTTGTCTCTAAGCTATCTACTACGTACTAAGGACTGACGACGAAACTAATATGATTGTCGTTGTGAAGCAATGCCCTTAAAGTAGTTGTGAAATTTGGACAAATGAAAAACAAAAATGAAGAATTTTGATCACAGGAAGCAAAACAATAGGAAGAACCAGTAACATAGTGACCACGGCAAGAAAGATGTTACGTAACAACTAACATTTTTTATCAATTCATAGATAGGACATTGGGTTATTAACATGCTAATTAGACGGAAGGATCACCTGAACTTCGCTTCAAAGCCAATCTTGCAATTGCCCATGAAACATTCTTTAGCTTAACATGTCCCTCCTAATGAAAAGAAAATAACACGACCACATTATAAACAATGGCCTAAACATTTTTGCACAAAAATTTTAACTTTGCACACAATAAGTGGCATAAAAAGTGTTAGTACCACAACCTTCTTATCGACCTCTACATCGCTATCAGTATCCGCATCGTCGTCAGATGAATCATCATCAGCAATAGCATCATAAAACTCATCGCTAAAATCTGGAACTTCAAATTCTCCATTAGCGCTAAAATATTGAGATGTTTCTGAACGGACAATGGTTGTGGAAGATGTAGATGTGATAGCTGGATTTGCTTCGAAGTACTCTCTAAGTCCTGAGCAATGGAATGAACCACCACAAACAAGCTAATATTAAAAAAAACAATTAAGAAAGGCATATTAGCTTCAGTAATTCACGAAAGGTACAATAGGATGCCTAGAATTAGTTGTTTACCCACGGTTAAACAAACATGTCAAAATGGTGCAAGAATTGCTTATGTACAAAAATGTATATTTCCCCAACAAAAAAAGCTCAAGTAAGCAACTCCAACAACAGGTGTTTCAAGACATCATTGCAACGAAATAACAATTGTTTCCTCATTACGGTTCTCCACCTGCTTTATCGTTGGTCTGTCTGTTACTTTACATGTGTCATTTGAAAAGATCGATCATAATTAGAACCGATATTTTTCGCTAAATAACCGATGGATTCTAACAAAAATAATGGTAATCTTTTACTGTAAGCAATTTAAATATAAACTTCTTGTTTTTATCATTTTCCGATTAACTATATTCAACAATTGGAAATTTCAGCCTAAAAGCCAATTTCCTATTGCTTGCTTAAAAACACATGTAGATATTTTTTTTTAGCCTTCAGCAAATTATGCAAGCCCGTGCAAACTTGTGTGTGAATCCCACTTAATACGTAACTTAGGAAACTGCGTGCAAACCTTACATAAGGAGTTGAAGTGTAAAAAATTGATGAATCTTTTGATGATTTGATCGGCGGATAGTTTCAACTAATTCATATCACTTAACTATTTACTTTAAATGATTCACTTATTATTCATTTCCTGAAATATAAGACGTAATAACCACATATCAATAGTATACAATTACTATGAGCCCACGCTGTTGACAGCAATTTCAGATAAATGCTTCTTAATTGAATAACTTTGAGATGAATCCTATAATTGCGCAATCAGCACCTAAAGATCTAAGATTTTGATCAAGATCTCTGCCGCTCATGTGCAAAATAGTTAGATTAAGGGTCAAATGGCATCTGATATCTGATTATCAAATAAAATACAAATCCAAATAGTTTGGATAAGGATGTATTTCAAAAGTCAAAAACTTGTGGATAATCCAGTCCAACAACGTTCTATTGACAAGCCTAATCAAACACCTAAACCAGCATTATACTAGGTAATTTGTCACATTCAACAAGACAGCACGACAACGTGAATACCCGAATATGTTATTAAAGGAGCACCTAGGCGCTCAACGCGCTAGGTTTTGAAGGGGGTCGCCTCCTTTGGAGGCGAGTTCCCCTGGTTTTTTTTAAAGTTTGAATTAATATTTAAAGGGAAAAGAAACTATACAAGGGGTAGGGGGGCCTGTGGAATCCTCACGAAACCCACGCCTCCCAATTACACACTATATCAACATAAGACGAATGGCTAAACTTTGGTATACACTGCGCCCATACGAAAATAAGCGCTTTTACATCATCCACATCTAGACTAGTGTTACCATTAGCATCCTAGAAAATCCTGTCCTTCCATATGCTCCAGACTATCGCCACTGGGACCATATTCCAGATTTCCTTTCTTGCCTTAGGCTTTGGGATAGATTCTTATTGCTCAAAAAGATGGGGCACCGAGGAGGGCATACACCACCGAATCTTCATAGTAGATACGAAGTATGACCAAATACCGTGAGTGATCTTGCAATGGATGAAAATGTGATCTCTTGATTCCTCCTCTTCTTTGCAGAGGACAAATCGATTTATAATCTGAAATCCTCTCCGTTTCAAAGCGTCCACCGTCGGGATCCTGTCAATGAAGGTGGCCCAAAGCATAAATCCAACTCTTGGAGGAGCTGACGACCTCCTTAGCACTTTGACTAGTGTTGGAGTTATAATTTGGTCCCCTGGTTTCCCCAGCTAGCGACATGGCTCGCCTAGGCGAGCGCCTTCGCTCGCCTCGGGGAACCCTAAAGGGATGAAAAGAGACAAGGTGGTGCCTGCCGAAAAATTGAGAAATTATGGTCCGGCCTCAAACAAAAGATAAAAATGTCCCTTCCCTTTCCCCGTAGAGAGAGAGAGAGAGAGATTCTTCTTCAACGACCATCTTCTACTTCTCTAAGGATCTAAGCTCCCAAATCAGTTCTCCAACTTCAAAGGTGATAGTTGTTTTTCGGTTTCTTCATCTTCTACTTCTTCTCTTATAATTGTTGCTGCACTCTGTTTTTTCTTCTTCTTCAACGGTCCTCTGTTTCTTCTTATTCTTTTCTTTTTCTGTTTTTTCTTCTTTCACAGTCCATGTTCAACTGAAGAGTTAAGTCGAACTGAACACTCAAACTACACCGCACAGCTCACTCTCACAGCTCTAGTCTCTGTGTTTTCTTCTTGCTATTACTCCTTAAAAGTGCATTCCTTCTTTAAGTTAATTGGTACTTGTACAATTAAGGATACATTCTATTTATTATAGTACAAAGGAATAGGCAGCTTATGCCTTTTTGTGAGCCACTCGCCTAAGCACCAAGCATCTTGCCTCGCTTCGCCTCACACCTAATACAAAATAGATACTCGGAGTCTCGGATAGACTCCGTATGACTTAATCAAGCATAAATATTGATGAATTTTTTAGTGTATACTCGGATAGACTCCGTATGACTTAATCAAGCATAAATATTGATGAATTTTTTAGTGTATACTATTATCCATGTACAAATAAGTGAGGCCAAGAGCAAAATCATATTCAGGATGACCTAACATAGACATTAAAATTCAGATAAGCGATTAAAATAAAACAATTAACGTAGCTAACCTGCCACTTGGCACAACAAGGCATAAGGAATGGTCTTCTCAAACGTCGAGTACTGATCTTTCTTCCATCTACGCCACCCACTAGAGCTTATCTCCAACATTAGAGTCACAAGACATCTTGCAGGAGTTGAAGCTGATTCTTGGTTTAAAGACTTGATCTCCCAAGTGGAAGCTACAACATAAACCAAGCAAGGAAAATTATATTACAACTTCTACAAAAGACCTCTTGCACACAAGTCTTCATAGCCTTAAAAGTGTATGGAAGTTAAAATCTAATTTGATCGCAAAATGTCAGTATATATTAATTGCAGCAAGTTGTTTAAAAGAACATATGAAGTCACATTCATCATTTCATCCCTTTACTTGTGAATCTTCGTTACCAGAACAACGGAAATAATTAATATGTCAAAAGTTCAAAACACAAAAAAGAGATTAAATAATTCTAACTTGTGAAGACAGAACTACCAACTCGAGAAGCACTGAATAGAAGTTCCGCTGTCTGCAAAGCGTATATCCCCCCTAGTTACCTATTTCATTCAGTCGGAATACCCCTTCATTGATTAGTGTTCTTTAGATTGTTAATTAGTTAAGATTTTACCAGAAACTGGAGAAAAGAAAGTAGGTTTACATAGACGCTTTAAGTATGCTGCCCAACATTAGAGAAACGGCAGTTGCGATATGTTTAAGTTCCATATTCTACTCAGCGAGAAATAAGCAGTTCCAGTAGATGCAACATCTCAATCTAAAAAGTACCAAAGTTGTGTTTATTTTTCTTAGATGGGGTACTCATCGCAAATGACCTAATTGACTCCAGAAGGCAGAAAGGTAGACAAGGATTGGTGGTTAAAGTAGACCTCCAGAAAGCTTATGACAGAGTCAGCTGGGATTTCTTGTATCAAACCATGAACAGAATGGGATTTGGGTATAAATAAAGACCATGGATGTATAGGTTTATATCATCAGCTTCATTCACGATACTGATGAATGGAATCCCTACCAGACTATTTCAGAACTAAAGGGGGATCAGATATGGAGATCCATTTCCCCACTCCTCTTTCTTATGGTGGCAGAAACTCTAAGTCACTGCCTAAGACGGGCAGAAGAGAATGAATTCATACTTGGTTTCAAGCCTAAAGATAACGGTACCCCAGCGAACCACCTCCAGTTTGCTGATGCCTGATGATACCCTCTTTTTCGTGGATGACGACACGAGACAACTCAGAAAGTTCAAAGACATCCTGATATGGTTTGAATTGGCATCAGGGCTAAAGGTAAATTGTTCCAGACCAAAAATTTACCCGGTTCTTAAGCCACTGAGAGGGGCAAGACTCCCAACAGATATTAGTATTTTGGGATGCAGGCTGGAACTTCTCCCAGCCACCTACCTAGGCCTCCCTCTGGGAAAAGGATATAAATGCAATGCATTATGGGATCCAGTGTAACAGAAAATTAACCGCAAACTATCCGCCAGTTCTCTCGTGAGGGCAAGCCAACACTAATCAAGGCATTTCTCTCGGCACTACCCCTTTACTACCTTTCACTGTTTGCCATACCTATCTCCATCCTTAAGAAGATCGGTAAAAAGACGTGCGACTTTCTCTGGAATAATAAAGAGGTTCTACAAAAATCCACTGGGTTGCTGGGAATCTGATTTTGTAGGAGATTAAAACAGGAATGGGGATCAAGAATTTGAGGACACTGGATGATGCCATGTTAACCAAATGCCTACGGAGATTCACAACAGAAAAAACTATGCTTGGGTGTAACATAATTGCTGAGAAGCATGGTGAAGAAAAGGGTGGATTGGACCATAAGTTCACTAAATCATCCTACGGATGTGGGGTTTGGAAATGAGTTTATTGCAGGCTGACAAACTTCAACACAATCACAAGATGGAGTCTGGGAGATGGAAAGACAATCAACTTTCGGCACGATGTTTGGTGTTCTACAATGAGCTTGAAAGATAGATTTCCAACAACTTTTCATCTACGTACAATGAAGGAAGCAACGGTACATCAAATGTTCAATTGGAACCAAGGAAATTGGAACATCCTTCCGAGAAAGAACCTGAATGATTGGGAAATCTCAATCTTGGCAGCTTATGGATATAATTGAAATCTGCTGACTTGAGGAGAGAGAAGTAGACACAAAAGTATGGAGACCAAGGGAGAAGGTTGAGCTATTAGTTAAACAGTGCTACAGAAAGATGGTGACTGACGGCAATTCAAAATGAACACATTGAAAGGCCAAAAGCATATATGGGATTCGCACACTCCCCCAAGGGCAAGCTTTACCGTATGGGAAGCCACAAAAAACAAGGCCCCAACAGTGGACATGCTTAAAAGCCTTGGGATGCATATACGCAGCATGTGTGTAAGGCTCGAAAGATCGGAGAGACAGCAGAATACCTATTCCTACATTATGACAAGGCAAGACCCTCATGGGATTTCTTTACAACTACAACAGGGAACGAATGGTGCTTTCCTAAATCGATGGCACAGGACAATCTTCCAATAGCAACATCTCAAAATTAAAAAGGCAAAAAGAAAGCTATGGGCCATTATTCCAATAGCAATCATGCAGGCACTATGAAAGGATAGGAATTACAAAACCTTTAAGGACTC
Organism: Eschscholzia californica subsp. californica; assembly: GCA_002897215.1. Classification (NCBI taxonomy): domain Eukaryota; kingdom Viridiplantae; phylum Streptophyta; class Magnoliopsida; order Ranunculales; family Papaveraceae; genus Eschscholzia; species Eschscholzia californica. Next base: position 170,989 of record BEHA01000838.1, read on the forward strand.
AAACCCTCACAGTGTCCTGGCAGTGGAGGATATTCTTGCATTTCTATTCCGTTGGAGTAGAAAGATTAATTGGGGAAAAGACAATTTATTATGATTTTGTTTCTAAGTAGGAGGAAATGGTGATGTAACATAAAATCTTAAAACTAACCTCTATGTATCTTTTTCATCAATATTAATTCAAAGGTTCAAAAAAAAATATTTATTGCCAGAATGCAACCAACAAAGAACCTCCAGCGCGACATAACCCAAGCTTTTGAGTAAGCACATTAAAAGAGAACAAGCTAACAGAGAAGTATGAACATGAAGATGCATAATGAGTTCTAAAGTAGCAACAAAATTTCTTAAGACTTACGAGTAATGTTTGTTCGCCGATAGCCAGATTTCGGAGGTCTCTTTTTGTGGACTGCGGGAAATTGTAAAATAGCTGCAGCAACATACGCATAACACTGTGATGTTACTGATGTATAACCTTACCCAAGAGGCAAACACAAATAAATTTTCAAAACACAAAAATTAAACAAGCCCTTCCTTTGCTTGGTCCAGGGCCATCAAGGAATTTAAAGACGTTCCATACATTGATATGGCGGTCAATTGGGATGCCTGGATTATGTAACAACCCTTTCTTTTTTAACTGATTTGGTTCACCGCCCCATTATACATACATAATTTTATCAATATATTCATTCAAACTTTCAAAAACAAAAAATGAAATTCCACTGAAATTATCTTAATCCCCCTGTAAGTTCATACTACGAGCTCCATATATAAATAATTCTCCCAAGTCCCAAAGTCTCCTGAACCTACTCAAATTACAAAAATTTGCAACCTAAGAACCAAGTGACATTAAACCCCTTCAGACACAGAGTAAATCCAAATAACATTTTGCTAGGTACACCACCTATCAAGATTAGGAGTCTAGCCTAATAAAAGAAAACTAATCAACATCCTAATCCTAACCTAAACAAAACTCAAGCCTTGCATCACATTGTCATCAAAAGTAATTGGAGACAAGGGTTTCCCGAACAAAATGTTATAATGTAGATAACATTTGGAGCCTCACATCAATAGCCTTCTTTACCTCCCTTACCCCTTTATTAGTGACGAGGAGATCATTCATATTTCTTTCATGCATAGAAACGGCATTGTCCTTTAAGATTTGTGCATGATGTTATCCAGAAAACGTGAGAAGAGAAATCTTTCCTGAACCAACATCCGATGTTCAAGGCCCCCTCTTCCAGTACAAGGGTATTAAACACTCCTTCCTCAGTAATACTAATTTTCTTAGCCGGACAGTGACCGATGATGGAGACATCGTAGTATTAAGGCTAAGAGTTGATATTAAGTACTTTGCATATCAACCAACGGATACCCGATATAAGAGTGATACCTGAGATTCATATTGAGTATAATAGTCGCATATTGGACATTTTTGATATTGATGTCAACTGCAAATCAAGATGGTGATGTGCCTAACTCTTCTTTTCAAAGGCTGGCCTTAAAAGGACTATTGGCTTTTTACATTGTTGCTCGCATATTTTACAAAGCAAGCTTCTCTGTCTTGTACCTTAACATGTGGGGGATTTTCTAATGCAACACTTAAAGTGAACAGGCTGACCTTACTGATTACAACAGTAAAGAGAGCTAATTCGTACAGTTGTGCATACCTGATTGCTCATTGAGCGAAAGAATCATCGTTGATATGCATAGTAGTGGCTTGGGAGGACATTTTGGTCGTGATAAAACATATGCTATGGTTGAACAAAAGTTCTTTTGGCCAAGAATGAGGCGTGATGTTTACCGATTTGTTGATAAATGTAAAATATGTCAAGAGTCTAAAGGAAGGGTGCAAAATACAGGGTTTTATACCCCTCTTCCTGTTCCTACTTGGCCTTGGGAGGATGTGAGCATGGATTTTGTTTTGGGATTGCCTAGAACAAAAAGAGGGATGGACTCCATCTTTGTAGTGGTGGACTGTTTTTCTAATAAAATTAGTTGACTAACACTGATCTATCTTGACCCTTAAAGAAATACTTTGCATCATTTTCTGCCACGTCACTGGTGAAATTACAGTTTATCAAAATAACTATTCAATCCCAATTTATCTATTCGGAAAAATTAGAATGCCTCCCACCAATGACCTATAGTCTATCGCAGCTCAAAAACACCTTCTACTTGTTCGGTTTTCCAATCATTTTGAGCAGGGCTGCTCGCCCTCTTGCTTGTAAGCTTCCAACAGCCTAACACAACCATCTTCACACATTTCAAAGTGGCATGTGAAGATAGATGCTCATTTAAGCTAAGCACAGAATATATTACAGCTTCCAAAATATACACATCTATGACTATACTGGACATGATGCTAGGTGTGCGCAGTCAGAAGAAACTATGGTAAAATATAAAAAACAGAAGTGCACTTTTGATATCTATAATATGAATAACACTTCTTACTATATGCTCCATCTTGTCCTCGAAACCATTGTCGTGAAAAAACAAAATCCCTTTTGGACTGCCACCTGGACAAGAAAAAGCATCTAAGGTAGAATTAGTTTATCTGAAATTTTACAACACAGATTGCTTTGTCAATATGGTCATCAAAGAGCTATTAATAATCATTAACATTGAAGGTGACGATGACAACAGCAATGATGATGAATAAATAAACTGCAATCTAAATTAACATGTCTATTCGGGAAAGTTTTGCCTCAATTTGAGCTTTCAACAGTTTGTGATTCAAAATGTTCCGAAACTAATGAGTAAAATGGCCATTAAGTTAATGCATTGTTAGGGAAGTTACAAAAAGGATCTGAAGGGCACTGGATTTCTACGTCCTCATAGATGTATTGTTTTACTCAGCGCAAGGCTTTGAGCA
>BEHA01000838.1:186138-204399 GCA_002897215.1 Eschscholzia californica subsp. californica
TTGAATTAATATTGATATAAAAAGAATTTACATGGGGGATGAAAATAAGAAGTAGAACTTGTTACTTCATCTTTTCATCCCAACCAGAAATAAAATCAAAATATGACTTATCCTTCGCCCAAATCATATTTGTACTCCAATGCAAGAGGCAAATTTGTTCAACCTTTAAGTAAAAAGAAAAAAAGAACTCCTTCATATAGCCTAGATTGGCAAATTTCAAGTTTCAACTACTTGGTGGAAAAGATAACTCACTTGAAGTACAATTACTACAATAAATCTACTCCTAGTCATACAGCACAGCCCATATTTGAGAAACATAAAGTCTCAATGGTGTATACCAGAGTCAGTCGATCAAGCCATCTACCAATGGGGTGGTCTAAAAAACCCCAACAGTAGAAAAAAGATCTGGAACATAATCCTTATGGCCATAATGTGGTGCTCGGGAAAGGAGATAAATGACAATATCTTCAAGAACACCAATCCTTAAAGTATCCTCGGGGTAGAAGACATCAGAGGCTTATTATACCACTGGGGTAGAAATATGAGATGGGCCAAGTAAAAATCATACAATGATTTTGTAAACTATGGGGAGGCTATAACGAAACAGTCACCTAGTCTTGTATCATTTTTCTCTCTCAATAGATATGCATTCAAAGTTTCAAAAAAAAAGTACTTCTAAAATCTACCAAGAACAATATATGCAGTAACAAAGATAACATATTCATCTTCATAGAATATTCATTCAAACAAGCAATTCGGAAGTCAGTTTGAGTTTTTGACGTCATACCTTTTCCAATTTTAACAAGCTTTCTCAAACCATATGCATACCGCCTAACCCGAGGTCGATGTCCCTCAAGATTGAGCCTTAACACAAGAAAGAAAAAGTCGGCTCACATTACTTATGAAAACTTTATGGAACACTCACTTTCAAATAAATATAAGAACACGCGGAAACGAGTTGTTGGACCTAGGCTATCAATGGACATCATTTTCATAAGTAAGAACATAGTCTATTAAATTTACATTTGAAATGTTCTATATCATCAACCTAAGCATCCTCTCATGGAAACCATTCTATAAACTTTTTTAGAAAAGCCATTTCCAAACAATAATGCATGGAATAACTTTGACTGAACTACAAACTGTAACCGACTTTAATGTTATCCACTGTACAGCACTCCAGCCTACAACAACAGATATCTCTTTAAGTTAAACAATTAAGGTAGGCAGGGAGTATGAAGTTCATTATTTTCAAGAAAGTACATAATGTCCGCATTTAAAATAAACAAATAGTACGTAGCATACTCATTCTCAACGCTTAGTTTTCGATGTGAACTACCTCCTTTCAACAGCTCATACTCTGCCTGTAGGCAAACCAGTAATAGTTAATCAATTAAAAAGAAAAACTTACAAGGAACAGTGGATATTATATAGGTTGGTTTCAACTATTACAAATTAGACTATTAGAGATGGAACTTCCACACTTAGAGAATTAGTCAAAAAAAAATGGATGTTAGCCTAAGCAGTCAGACTCGTGAGTAACTCGTGAATTGTCGGCTTTGGGTAGCCCAAGCCAATTCAATTCAATGACCCACAAGTCAAGATTTTCCTAATTGATTGGCAGAGTTCAGCTAACTGCCTAGTCAGCCAATTTCGGGGTCCGCGAGTCAGTCGGTAGTTTTGTAGAACATGTCAACTACCTTTTAGTTTCAGATTGTTATAGAGAGACGAAGAATGGAAAGTGAAGAAGAAGATGAAAAGGAATTGGCTTATAAAGGTTCCTCCTAGCTTCATTAAAAGATATGCATGCATCGTCAAATTCGAAAACAGGGGCTACTTGTTCAAATATGGTTCCTTCCATGTTAGCTCCATTATTACCTCTTGCTTAGCCTGATCAAAAGCTTCCATCCATTTCCTGGCTTCTCCAGCAGTCGCACAAGCAATCTAACATAAATGTGAAATATACGCCAGTAAAAATTAAGAAAGAAACCTTTTTTTAATAAAAAATTGAATGAATACTTATTAAGAAAAGAAACCTAGATTTCAATCACATTCATATAATAAAAATAAAATAAAAACTTCCAACAAGTTTTTCAAAAATTAAACATGTTACAAATTACTTGTAGAGGAAGTACAACCAAATAATTGGTCGACTAATCAAGGGAAAAAATTACAGGTAAATGTAGAAAATAGCCTCTAATACAAACTATGATAAGACGTAAAAGAACTACAGATGTATAATCTGTAAGAAGCTGAAAGAGACTACAGACCACCTATTACTTCACTGTAAGGCGGCCATGGGTTTATGACTTTACTTCCTAAAGGTGTTTAACATTAGTTGGAGTAACGATCAACCAGGCGATCATGCAACGGCAATATTTGATTACTCCGAAGGTTGGTAAAGCAGTTGGGGACTTGATCCATGTGCAATCATCTAGTGCCTTTGGGCATACATCTTGTGTAGACATAGTGGTTAATTGGGAGGCATGGATATCGTGAGAAATCCGATGACCTAACCCACTCTTTTGTACAGTTTTCTCTTTTCATTTAATATATTAATTTAAAGTTTCAAAAAAAATCATCTTTTGCCTTTAAAGGACAGGACCCATATCATTTTCAAGGAATCCAATCCACAACATGTCACTCAGGTGGAAGATGTAAAAGAATTACTATTCAATTGCAGTACAAATTTAGGATGCATTAAGTCTAAATCTTACTATGGTTTGTTCATAACTGAGAGGCCATGATAGTGTAACGTAGGCCCCCAAGTGTTGTTTTTTTCTTCTTGTGAAGTTTCAAAAAAAATTGTCACAAATATATTAGGTTGCATAAACATCATCTATGACACTGTAGTAAAGAAACAAAGCTACATCAGCTTAAACAGAGCTAGTGCATCTTCTTTTATTGATAGCCAATATTCACCTAAACATATCCTACTGAACACAATACCTAACGTACTCATAACATATTTACACAGATAAGTCGTGCACTATAATCTGCATAGTCCTAATATTTAGTACAATTGTTTTCTGCAGGTCCCTCATCCACCATATTACAAAATATGTGAATAAGATATGAAACCTAACAACATGGATGAACGAAGATAACTCTATAGTCTACATCTTCAATCTGAAGTTCAAGGAAATTGCTAAAGTATATAAAACTATTTGGATAGATAGAAACGAGAAAACCTTCGAGGTGACTAGTGGATCTAATAGCATCGAGGTGGGATATTATCAAAGATTCGATGATGGAAATGGTAGTTGACTTCTCAAGGACTGTGTCCCTTCACTGGAGATTGAATCAGACGTTTATTGTGTTAATCCCCAAGAAGAAGAGCAGCTCATCTTTCTTTGATTTTATACCTATTAGCTTGGTGGGAGGGTCTTATAAAATTATATCGCAGATTCTAGCCACTAGAATGGCCAGAGTTATGGACAAGCTTATATCTCCTTTTCAAGGCGCTTTTGTGAGTGGGAGACAAATATTGGATGGAGTCATGATCGCTAATGAATTAATCGATTCGAGGAGGAAAGAGGGTAAGAGAGGTCTCATTATCTGCTCTCTTTTATTGTACTATACCACTTTTTGATTATATATTAGTCCAAACTTTTCAAAAAAAACAAAAATATACAACTATCACTTACTTCTCCTTTTCTGCTCTCGTCCAATCGATTGAAAAGTCTTATAGCATAAAGATCCTAAGGAAAAATATAATTCTTGCATTAGTTCCATCATTCAAAAATAGTAATAACAACATATTTGCTCAACATTCAACAAAGCGAGCAAACAGAGGATAGCTTGTACCTTCAAAAGGTACAAGCAGTTTGGTAATAACTAGTAAGCATGTCAAACTAGACAATCAAATCCTCATTTTATAACTAAGTAAAAAATGCATAAAATTGTATGTCAGGTCTTACCCCATTATTTACTTTCCTACGACCTAACTCCTCCACCATAAGTGTGTGTCCAACAACACCCTTTCTGATGGGTTTCTGCATTAAAATAAGTTGTAAGCTATAAATATCAAAGTTAACAACAAAATAGAGTAACTGTGAGGCTTAGCGCAAATAAACTAGTCAGAAGTTATTCCTCTATTGTGTCGACACGGCATTTTTTTTACTAGAATTGAGATGAAAACCTAAAATGCAACTATAATTTATGATATTCTTACAACTTCAAATTTCTTCAAGAAAAAAGGTGTGCATGATTAGGCTAAGCAAAGAGAGAGTGTGAACAATCCCTCGAACTAGTATGGACTTAACAACTGCTACAACATTATGAAAATCATAGAAGGTGATCCCAAAAAAAGAAATTTACAGATATAGGATCCACTCCAAGAATTTCACGATAATGCAGCGCTCGCTGCAAAAATTAACAAGTTTCTCTTTTTCTTAGTATTAAAATTTCCTAACAATTAAAACATTGGATGCCACTTTTGTTGTAGGTCAAGTAACAATAACATTGACAATGGGGTAATACAAATAACAGAAGTTAACAAAATATCAAATCTTAGTCAGAGTCCAACTTTAAGAATAACAATTCTATAGAATTCATCTATCACATTTCAATATCTCAGGTTCTAACCTCAAACTGTAATTAATTTTGATCAGAAGGAAATAAAGGAGTTAAATAAGAACCTATTAATCCATTACTAAAGCATTCATCTTCATAAATAATAACCATAATCCAACAGAACGTTAAATGAGCCCAAAAAAATAAGATTAGGTAAGAATATGGTAAAAGAAGTGAGAAGACGAACAATTGTGGGATTTTCATGCGGATCGCGCTTGTACATCTCTACGTATTTGCCTTTGATGAAGAGGAATCGGAGATGGCAGTACTCGTGACCAATTGTGTTAATCCCAAGATGATAAACCCATCCAAAATACTCAAAAGCTCCTCTCTCTTGCTCCGATGACGACGAAGATGGTGAATGCGATGATGATGATCCTTCGCCCTCTATTTCTAGTGATCCTCCACTGCTGCTGTTCACCATCTTCGACGACGACGACATCGCCACCACCGATCCTCTCTCTCGCTCAAGGAAAAATTTTACCACCCAATCAGCTCTATTTCCCTCTCTCTCTCTCTCTCTCTAATCAATAGATTTGATCATTTGAGGGTTAATTCCATTTAATAAAGGGATAATTTCATTTTGCCCCATTGAAGATGACCAAATCCTCAAAATGGTCCTCTAAACAACTTCTATTTTGACCTCTTTCATTTTTCATTAAGTGTTTAGAGAATCATGAATCCGCGGATTCACGAGTCTTGGGATTCATGGTTCCACGGATTCATGAATCCAAGTAATATTTTTTGGTTTGTTTGGCAACTAATAAGAATCTTATTAGTTATTATTATTTAAGTATTTTTTTCACGAAAACCTTTTTTTTCTTCCGGAAACCTTTTTTTACGAGCACCAGTATTTCTTTTGGGAAAAACACGGTCTTTATCAAGTAAAAAAGGTTTTATAAAATTTCAGTTTTCGGAAAAATATTTTCGAGAAAAAATAATAATTTTTCGGTAAAAAAACGGATTTGGAGGAAAACAGTTTTTAAGGGAAAATCTGTTTTCTAGAAAAAAATGGATATCCGAAAAAAACTTATTTGGGGAAGAATTGATTTTCGGGAGAAAAATGGTTCTCGGGAAAATCAGATTTTGGGAAAAAAAACACTTTTTTGAAGAAAAAAAATGATTTTTGGGGGAAAAAATAATTTTCGAAAAAAATATGATTTTTGAAGAAAAAATAATTTTCGTGGAAAAAATGATTTTCGGAGAAAAAACTATTTTTGGGGAAAAATATGATTTTTGAAAAAAATAATATTTTAAAAATAATTATTTTGTCCAAGAAATTTTTTTTATTTTAAGTTTGAGATTTGAATAAATCTATATAATAAAGGATTTTGTCTAGAAGCCCTTCTCAAAATTTAAAATATAGTCCTTCGTAGAAATAAAGTTACCTATTTAAAAAACAATAATCTTTTATTTCTTAGAAATAAAATAACTAATTTAAGAGAAAAAAATTTCAAAAGTTAAAAAAAGAAAGTAAAATCTCTCGCTCTCAATAAAATAATAACTAATTTAAGAGAAAAGAAACAAAAGAAAATAACACACAAAAATAAAAATCTCTCTCTCCAATAATAAAAAAATAATAACTAATAAATTTCGAGGGCTGTTATATAACAATAAATTTCGTAACATTAGATTGATACAAGTGTCCGTGTCTTGGGCCACGGGATATACCCCTAGTATATATATATATCATTTAAGAAAAAAAAGAAACAAAATAAATTTAAAGGGTTAAAAAAAGAAATTAAAATCTCTCTCACTCAATAAAATAATAACTAATTTAAGAGAGAAAATAAACAAAAGAATCTATTATATAAAACAGAAGGGAAAACGATGACTGGGACAAACATCTTTTTTTAATAAAGGATATTGTCTAGAAGCCCTTCTCAAAATTTATAGTATAGTCCTTCGTAGAAATAAAGTTACCTATTTAAAAAAACAATAATCGTTTCCTTCTTAGAAATAAAATAACCAATTTAAGAAAAAAAAAAGAAACAAAATAAATTTCAAGGGTTAAAAAAAGAAATTAAAATATCTCTCACTCAATAAAATAATTACTAATTTAAGAGAGAATAAACAAAAGAATAATACAAAAAAATAATAACTAATAATAATCTTTCTCTCTCAATAAAATATCATTTAAGAAAAAAAAACAAAAAAAATTTCAAGGGTTAAAAAAAGAAATTAAAATCTTTCTCACTCAATAAAATAATAACTAATTTAAGAGAGAATAAACAAAAGAATAATACAAAAGAATAATAACTAATAAAAATCTTTCTCTCTCAATAAAATATCATTTAAGAAAAAAAGAAACAAAATAAATTTCAAGGGTTAAAAAAAGAAATTAAACTCTCTCTCACTCAATAAAATAATAACTAATTTAAGAGAGAATAAACAAAAGAATAATACAAAAAAATAATAACTAATAAAAACCTCTCTCTCTCTCAATAAAATATCTATATAATAAAATAGAAGGGAAAACGATGACTGGGACAAACATCCTTTTTTAATAAAGGATATTGTCTAAAAGTCCTTCTCAAAATTTAGAATATAGTCCTTCGTAGAGATAAAGTTACCAATATAGAAAACAATAATCTTTTCCTTCTTAGAAATAAAATAACTAAGTTAAGAAAAAAAATAAACAAAATAAATTTCAATGAATAAAAAAAGAAATTAAAATCTCTCTCTCGCAATAAAATAATAACTGATTTAAGAGAAAAGAAACAAAAACATAATACAAAAAAATAATAACTAATAAAAATCTCTCTCTCTCTCTATAAAATATAACAATAAATTTCGTAACATTTGATGATACAAGTGTCCGTGCCCTAGGGCACGGGATATACCCTAGGGCTGGAAAACGGTCTGAAACAAAAATAGAAATTAAAATCTCTATTATCAAGAAAAGAAATTAAAATAATGGTGGTGGATTAAAAAAAGAAATTAAAATCTCTCTCTTTCAATAAAATAATAACTAATTTAAGAGAAAAGAAATAAAAAAAATAATAACTGATAAAAATCTCTTTATCTCAATAAAATATAACAATAAATTTCGTAACATTTGATTGATATAAGCGTCCGTGCCCTAGGGCACGGGATATACCCTAGAAATAAAAATTCTAATTTAAGAAAAAAAGAAACAAAATAAATTTCAAGTTTAACAATAAATTTCGTAACATGTAATTTATACAAGTGTCTGTGTCCTAGGGCACGGGATATACCCTAGTCCTTCTCAAAATTTAAAATATAGTCCTTCGTAGAGATAAAGTTACCTATTTAAAAAAAATAATTGTATCATTCTTAGAAATAAAATAACTAATTTAAGAAAAAGAGGAACAAAATAAATTTCAAGAGTTAAAAAAATAAATTAAAATCTCTCTCTCTCAATAAAATAATAACTAATTTAAAGAAAATGAAACAAAAAAAAATAATACAAACAAATGAGGGTATCTATAATATAACAATAAAATCCTGTCACATTTGATTGATACAACTGTCCGTGACCTAGGGCACGGGATATACCCTCGAAAAAACCGTGTCGTTATTATAAAAAAAGATATAATGCTTATTAGAATAATTGTCTAGAAGCACTTCTCAAATTTTAAAATATAGTCCTTATTAAAAAAAAAATAACCGTGTGTTTAGAAAATTTTTTTAAGATGTAATCTTTCTTATAAATAAAATAACATATTTAAAAAAGATAACTGTGTTGCTTTTAGAAATAGAATATCTAATTTAAGAAAAGAAGAAACAAAAGATATTGCAGGAGATAAATGAAAATCTCTCTTTCAATAAAATATAATTAATGTAAGAAAAAAAGAAGGTAAAGAAAATAAACAATAAGTTGAATACCAAAAAATTAGGATATCCACTATATATCAATAATAAATATGAAAAATTGTCAAATTTAATTGATATAATTGTTCGTGCCCTAGGGCACGGGGTATATCCTAGTCTATATAATAAAACAGAAGGGAAAACGATGATTGGGACAAACATCCTTTTTTGATAAAGGATATTGTTTAGAAGCCCTTCTCAAAATTTACAATATAGTCCTTCGAAGAGATAAACTTACCTATTTAGAAAACAGTAATTTTTCCTTCGTAGAAATAAAATAACTAATTTAAGAAAAAAATAAACAAAATAAATTTCAAGGGTTAAAAAAAGAAATTAAAATCTCTTTCTCAATAAAATAATAACTGATTTAAAAGAAAAGAAACAAAAACATAATACAAAAAAATAATAACTAATAAAAATCTCTCTCTCTCTCTATAAAATATAACAATAAATTTCGTATCATTTGATTGATACAAGTGTCCGTGCCCTAGGGCACGGGATATACCCTAGGGCTGGGAAAACGGTCCGAAACAAAAATAGAAATTAAAATCTCTATTATCAACAAATGAAATTAAAATAATGGTGGTGGATTAAAAAAAGAAATTAAAATCTCTCTCTTTCAATAAAATAATAACTAATTTAAGAGAAAAGAAACATAAAAAATAATAACTAATAAAAATCTCTCTATCTCAATAAAATATAACAATAAATTTCGTAACATTTGATTGATACAAGCGTCCCTGCTTTAGGGCACGGGATATACCCTAGTTAATCCAAAATCCTAGCAAATCCCAGGGGTAGGGTGGGATTTTGGTCCAATACAAATTTTGGAATCAGGAATCCTTAGGATTAAGAGTCCTAGGATTCTTGCCCCCTAATTTCCATCTTCTCTATCACCTACACCACCACAACTTCTCACCACCACCATTCCGACCACCATTGTCACTTTTCTTTCTCTTCTCTTCTCCTCTCTCACTCATTGTTGCCATCTCTCTCTCAGTTTCTCCCTTTCTCTCTCACTATTTCTCTCTCTTTCTTCATCTTTCTCTCTTCCTCTCTCTTTGGCATGCTCCATTTCTGTCTGTCTCTTACTGTTTCTCGTAAAAATCTCCGAGAAAAATCAGTTAATGCATTACCCACATAAATCTCTCATACAAATCCTAACTTCACAATACTTGAATGAATAAACTTTCCAAGTGATAAATTCTTCATGGATGCAGAAGCACCCAATGTACTACAAAACACGTATTGGTAGATCTTCTTAAGAAAGCTTCATCAAAACTCTGATTTTTAGTATACCCATCAATCATAGTCGTCCATGAAACCTCATCTTAAACATACCATCACATATCACCCACACTTTGAATATATGTTAGATAAATTACTACCCACAAACAACTCACAATTATAATCCGACTTCAAGAAAGAGAGAAACAGTGAGAGAGAGAATAAGAGAACTAAAGAGATAGATAAATTGTGAGTTTGATATATATATATATATATATATATATATAAAGAGAGAGAGAGGGGGAAAAAAATAGAGAAGATGAAGATTAGGAGGTAATGTTCGATCAAGTTAATTTTTGGATTTCCTAAGTTCTAATTTTACTTTCTTATCTAGTAGAGTTAGTAACGACTCTCAGCATCAAAACTCTTTTCCATCTATTTGTCCTTCCTAAAAGATTCTTATTTTTATTTTCGGAAGATTACTTTTATGACTTTCTTCAATCTTTTGATTTCAGAGACTCACTCCAGGATGATCCAAGCATCCTAGGCTGTCCTCTGACATGTATGGGTGACGACATCTTTTGTACTCCAAGTATTTCTCAGATGTTCGGGTAAACAACAATCATCTTAATGATCGTTCTTATGTTTTAAACATAAGTATCTCTTTCATGTTTGTTTTCGCTTATCAGAATTTCCAAATTCCGAATTTGCTTGACAGTTTATCATGGGAGATGGGTAAAATCTCTCTCTAAGAGTTCTTCTATTCAGATCTCTTCAATAACTTCTTTTGAACGAGTCTTTATCATCCCTTTGATCTATCGTTATAGATTTCGATGCCCAAATAGGCTCTTTTAAGAACATCATAAAATACTAAATATTTTATTCACTTCCATAATCTCATTACAGAGTCAATGTTCTAAAAGAAAAAGAAAACTGATTTAAAGTAATGCCTATTGAGTCTATGATCCTTCTTGAGCTTTTCCAGCAACTTTTGCCTTCTTGGCTTTTGACATGTTCATTTCCTCTTCAATTAATACTCAGCTCCCACTTGCTCCTGTCATTCACAATGATAAGAGACTTTTAGGTATCTCATACCTTTTGAAAAGGAAATAGTATTTAATTGAATCAACTTTTAATAATTATTACCTTGTCCGGAAACCACAGTTCCGTTCTTTTTGTCTTCCAGGAATTTTGGACAGTTTCTTTTCTAATGGTTTGTGCCATTGCAATAGAAACACTTGGAATCAGATTGGGCACCTTTGTTCTTGGCAACTTGTTTGCCTTTCTCTTTGCCCATTTTCTTCTTTTTGAATTTCTGCTTTCCATCCTTCTTAAATCCCGTATCTTTATGAACCATCAGAACTTCTTTCTTAGGTTCAACTATTGTGACATTCTCTTCGGTTTTCTGGAGCATAGCGTGTAGTTCCTCCAGAGATTTATCCCATCCATTCATATTGTAGTGCATTCTAAATTGACTGAACCCATTATGAAGCGAATGCAGGATAATATCAGTGGCGAAATCTCGGCCATTGTCGACTCCTAGTCTGTTTAGTTTTTCAAAAAGACTAATCATTTTGAAAACATGTGGCCCTACAGGCTTTCCCTTTTCAAGACGCATATCCAATATTGCCCTTGAAGTCTCATACCTTTCCATTCTTGACTTCTTTTGGAACAAATTCCTAAGTTGTCGTATCAGGGTATAGGCATCCATTTCAATGAACCTATCTTGAAGATTAGGTTCCATGGTTGCCAACATGAGGCACGTTATGGGTTCAGACCTTTTCCGAATATTTATTTCTTGTTCCTTTTCTTGATCAGTCGAATCTTCACTGAGAATCAGAATAGGTGTATCTAAGACTTTTGCCTTATGTTCGGATCTTAGGACAAGTCCCAGATTCCGTTCCCAAACCATAAAGTTGTCACCATTCAACTTTTCTTTCTCCAGAAGCCAACGTATGCTGCTGGAGTCTTTTGTCGTCATAATTAAACTACATGTAAGAAACGCGAAAGTGATTAAACTTGTTATCCTGGCATGTTTCTTAATGTGCCTATATTATTCTATGTTTTTTTGCCCCTAAGAATAATATAATTCCAAGATCCCATTTCTTTGAAATTAAACGTACTTTGGCACTGCCCTTAATTCGTCGTCCTGGGTGAGTAACATCTTACTGATCATACTCCTATTATTCTTGGTTAACGAATTTCACATTTAAATGTCAAATCGTCCTTTAGCCCCGAAATCCAAAACCTTTATGCTGACTCGTTGAGAATAACCATTTATACATGTAGACCTCTTCATAGATCTACCCGTATTGTCCCGAGGTAAAAGATGGCACCCTGCTTTGGCATGACCCACCATCGATGAACAAGGGCTCAACAGGTGTCTTAATCTGGGTAGGCTCTACTCAAAATTCTTTTTGGGACTTATTACGTAATTTATCAAGTTGCGTTACTGTAAACTCTAGCATAACCAGTCATGATTTATTACGTAAAAGTTTATGTAGGTTTGCGTAATGATTTGTTAAATCTTAGTATTACCCCTTAAAAGATCTTATCTTTTAAGTTATTTCTTGTTCGCCTATGGTTCGTTTGGATTCGTATCCTTGAACCTCTATTAACTACTCCCACTTGAACCATGATCTCATCGTTCGGTTCGTCAATAGAATCTAAGACCCTATACTCTAAGTAATATTCGGGCGCATCTACTTGTGCTTAGAAACAAGAAACGATAATCTTATCTAAAGGTATACTATTCTACGCAATCACATACATTCATACATACAATAATATGACATTCATAATTAAACAAAGTATGTATCCTAGATTCATTTCTAGGTTTGCTATGTTTCGTATAGCTAATTGTGGGAAATTGTGACATCTTTATGTCTAATGAGCTCTAAAGTTTGTTTTCATAATACTTAAACTAAAAGCACATTATGTTTCTTCCTTAATGTTTCCTAAATCGACTCAAGGAAAAACTCCGTTTGGGCTCTCCTATGTCCCGGGTCAATGTAGGAGAAATGTGCTTGGAATCGGGAGAAAAAAGGTTGAAAAACTCCCACTAAGGTCAAGCCATAAAAGCCCTCGAGTCAAACTCGAAAAGACATAAAGTCAACCCTGGTCAAAGTCCCTTGACTGGTCTGGGTTCAACCCTAGACTTCGTCTCGGATCAGCCTAATCATAGGCCGGGCCTAGGGACAACACGTTCCTATCGTGCTCTGTCCCTCGGCCAGACGCGTCCTACCCTAGCTAGACGTGTCCTTACCGGGTCAGATGCGTCCTAGACGCTTCTGGCCTAGGACAGACCATAGGCATCTCGGATTAGATGCCTGAGATGCGTCCTGGACGCGTCCTAGACGTGTCCAGACCATCGAGTCTAGTGAATAAGTCTAGTGAATATCCTCTCGGATGCTAAGTGCGAGAGGTGTTGGAATAGTGAGACGCGTCCCATACGCGTCTCGGGTTGGGACAGTGCACGGGCCATCTCTGATGTAAGGTCCCATACGAGATCCCTTGGTGCATGACAGTCGCGTCCCAGACGCTTCTGTCCTGAGATGGCATGGGCAGAGCCTCCTTTGGATGTCCTCTGGACGCATCCAGATGCGTCCTAGACGCTTTTGGTTGCTCCAGACGCATCCTAGACGCATCTGGATGTTCCAGTCGCATCCTAGGTGCGTCTGGAAGCCTCCAGTCGCATCCTAGATGCGTCTGATTGCTCCAGATGAATCCGAGATGTGTCTGGACATGTGTCCAGGGTCTCGGTCTAGACCGAGACCAACTAGGATTCCCTTGTGCGCGTCCTAGATGCGTGAGGGACATCCGACACACGTCTATCTCGGATTCCTAGTGCATCTCGGACTGGGATATCCCAGACGCGTCCTAGACGCGCTGGGATGTCCGAGACCCGAGAGTCTCGGACTCCTAGTCCGTGTTGGACTGGGATATCCCAGACACGTCCTCGACGCTCTGGGATGTCCGAGACCCAAGAGTCTCGGGCTCCTTCCAGTCCGGACTAGGAATCCCGGTCCTTCACGGACTGGGACATTCAGTCCGTGTTCCCCGGTCTCGGACTCTCTGTCCGAGACGTGCTGGTCGGGCCCGGACGCGTCCTGGTTGGTCCGGCCAGCTGGGTTTCCAAATTTTTTGGAAACCCTGGTATTCCAACCTGTTTCTTTTCTGTTTTTGATCATCCAAGCTGTTGTTAGGTACTGTTTTTGTGAATTCATCAACCAAACTTCATGGTTTTGATGATTTTTATCAAAAACTTAAAACCTAAAGCTAGTTTATGAAAACCCTTTTCAAAAAACTATGTTTATAGTGTTTTTAGGTCATTCAATCATATCCAAAACCCTAATTGATCTAATAAAAAAGAAGTTTAAATCTTTATTCAAACAACATTAACACTATTATCTAGTTGTTCAAGTTTGAATCTAATTCGTCTAGTCAAAGATAGTTCATGCAAACGGCTAGTGATGCCACTGTAGGATTATGTGTGTATCTAATACAACTATCTAGTGTTCTAAGCGGAATCTCAAACATCTATATGTTTAACACTAGTTTTCCAGGATATACATGAACATATCAATGAACTAGAATAGAAAGAAGATTACCTCTAATCGCTTTTCCACGAACTAAATCCCGACCAGTATTCGGAAGATAAGAGCTCCAATTGTCGCTCCTCTACTTGAGACACCGAGTATATAACTTGAACTCCCTCCTTCGAGTCAGTTAGGACCTTCTTGAAGGTTGAGATGAAGAACTCCTTCTTCTTGACTTGATAGTTGAGAAAAACTTATTTTCTCTCTCTCTTTCTGAGATGTATATTCTGAACTCTTTCAGTTGGCTTGTCTTTTCTTTTCATTCAAGTCCTCTGTCCAGTTCCTTTTCAAGTTCTTCTTTAGGTTTGTCTAACTAGGTCCTTATATAGAAATCCCTAGAAAAGGTATATGACCCAAACTAGGATTCCTAAAGCTTAATTATAAGATGTTTCCCACAACACCCTTTTAGGGTGCCTTATTGTTGCCGGCCAACATAGCCCTTTATGGGCTTCCTTGGCCGGCCCACTTAGGGCCTACCGGCCATGTAATGGCTGGCCCCTTGCTATGGTCCAGCCCACCTAAAGCCCTTTCGGGTCCGGATGAGTTTATCTTTCTTCGGACTTCTCCGGACTAACTGGACTTACCAATAATGGATCCAATCAACTTATTTTCCATTCTCTTTCTAGTCAATTCTCTCCGCTCAAATCATTACTCTTATGGGTAACCCTTGTAGGATCCGGTCTATGTTAGCCGCGGATTACCGAAGTTATCCGACAATCAAAAACGGCTTTTAGCTAAGCATTACGGTCTCTAATTGGACCGGACTAATGATCTTCCGATTAAGGTCATTGATGGGCCTAAAAGGTAACCCTAAAAGGTCACCACCCGCAAGTATACGGGTGTCAAGTAGTATCTCGGTAAGACCGAAGTCAATCCACAGTGACTAAGTTAACCTATTCTAAATCTTATAACTAAAATGGTTTTCTTCGAAATTGAATTTTTTATGAGACAATAAAATAACACACTTAAGTAAAACAACTGAAAGATAATCAAGGAACTTATGAAGGAGAGAACCTAGGGTTTCGGAATCCACCATAACGTGTATAAATCATGACCTAATCAACAACTCAAAATCTTCTTCTTTTTATAACTCAAGAGAAGGTAACCAATTATACCAACCTCGGAAAATCTAAACTTTTCATAGAACAGACACACATAATATTTTAATTTCAATCACACATTCATAAGACAATCAAACTATTAGCTATCAAATCCTAAGCATGAGGCATTAAAGACACTTAGTCTAAATATGAAACATCAAAACACAAGCATAACTAATGAAAGAAATATCGTGAAATAAGTGAGAAAAATCAATTTTTCAATATAAACGCATTTCGAAGATATTTGTTGTGAGAAAATTGCCATTTAATCATACATAGCTAAAGTTTCATCCTAACCCTATATTAGGTGTTTAGCTACTCATGATAAACAGATAAGAATTAATAAGTATGAAAGAGAACGAGAAAAACATGAAAGAATAACCACATTTTTCTTGCTGATTTTCCCCTGTTGCAGCCAAACAGACCCTAAGGGAAGTATTTTCTTTCTGTTTTTACAATTTTCCAGGAAAACAAACAAAACAGACCCTAAGGGAAGTTGATTTTCTCGTCTTCTCGGAATTGAATTCTCTGTGGGAAAATTATTTTCTCGTCTTCTCCACTATTTCTTTTTCTAACTTTCTGTTTCTCTCTCTCTCTTCTTGATCTCTCTGTTATCTCTCTCTCTCTAACATGAACAGTAAAAGAAGAATAAAATTACTAACAATATCAACTGAATTTTCTTCTTCTCTCTCTCTACAATCTCTCTCTCTCTGTAAACTCTCTCTCTCTCACAAAGAAAGAGATTACAAGAAAAAGAAAATAAAACAAAAGATTGATGAAGATGATCCTTTTCTTTTTCAAAACCGAGAATGATAATGGTTCTTCTTCTCTCTCTCTGCTGTTCTCTCCCAAAAACCGTGATCTCCAGTCCTATGTTTCTCCTTCTGTTTTATAGAAGCCGAGAGGGTCAATTTCGAATCTCGCCAAAAACTAACTCGCCGAATCTTTCTCTATCTCTTCCTCCTTTCTCTCTCTATTTTACTGTCGAGAATAACCATGAAGATATTGGAGAATATCTTTCCATCTTTATCCCTTCACGATTTCGAATCCTCTCTCTCTGTTCTGTTAATAGAGATGAGAGATATGGAAACCGATTCTGTGTATCATGAAGCAATGTGATAAGATGTTCCCACCGTCTGATTAGCGAGCTCGTGTTTCATGTCCGCTAGATTGTTGAGGGCAGCATTGAAGCTCTGACGCGCGATGCGCCGGATCAAGTCCTAAAGAGAATTCCATGAGCCGCCCATCATAGCCCGAAGGTGTACCACACACACATCGCTACCGTGCATATTCTGTTCTGTACACCCGCACGTAGCATTGAGAACTCTATGTTGACCTTCTTTTGACCCGAACTTTGACTTAAGCTAACTCTCTCATCCGAGTTCCGATTCCATTTCCGTTTTCGCCTACGGACTCGTCATGGACTCTAGTTTTAATTTCAGTACTAAGATTTCCAGGATACCCTAACTTCCAAATGACCAAAATGCCCTCAAGTATGTCTTTGTCCCGATTTTATCCGTTTTCTGCGTTCAATTCTATAAAAGACACCTAGACAAAAGAAACACACAATTCATTAGAGTAACTGCTCGAACTAGACTAACTAACCCTTGTTAAGAGATTCAGATGGAACATTTTCATGTCTCATCACTTATCCCTAAAACAAACCCTAATGCCCCAAAACTCCCAGATACTGTTTCAGTTCTAGTCGGAAACTGACTCAATCTTCATAACCGAATCCTCACTCTTCATCATTCTAACTATGTAGACTTTTTCCCTCTACATCGTTTCCTCATTCAAGCTAGCGTTATACCTCAAATCGTTACTTATAATCTTCTCATTGGTGCCTATTGTGATTGTAAGAAAACTGATACTGCTCTTGAACAGTATCAACAGTTGGTCACTAATGCTCTTTTTCATCCTTCACCCACTACTTATCGAAACCTTGTTAAAGGGTTAGTTGATAATTCCAAAATTGAATACGCTTAAACTCTAAAGGATGAAGTGCTAGAAAAGGGTTTAGGTCCTGCTCCAGTTGTTTATAACTATTTGATGTTAGGTCTTGTGAAAAAGGAAGATCTAGATGGGGTTTTAGGTTTCTATGATGAGTTAAAGGAGAAATTAGGTTTTGTTTATGGGAGTTTGACGTAGGCTAATTTTCAGAAAGGAATGGAAAAAGAATCAATGGCATGTTATGATGCAAGCAGTTGGTCAAAATTCTAGGGTTAAAATGGGTGCTTTACCTTATAATTCTGTTTTGGATGGTTGGAGTAAAAATGGGAAATTTGATGAAGCTATGAACTTGTTTGATAAGGTTATGGATGAAAAAAAACTACGCAACTATGTGGATGATAACACACAAGTTATAAATGTAAACTAACACTTATTCAACTAACTTTAGCCGACGTAGTGTATTGGCCGGCCAAACTTCAGCCTACATCTCCTTCCCTTTCTTCTTTCTCTCTCTCCCTCTCCCTCTTAAGAAACTCCCAAAATTAACTAAAAAACCTTAGTTCTTAGCTGTTGTCCTATTTAATCTTTTCCTTTAAAAATAAACCTACCACCATAATAACATTTATTTCTTTAGGACTTTTGAGGCGGTGCCTCTTAATTCTTCATTTTCCTTCTTTGGTGGTTGTCGGGTTTGGATTCTTTAAAATGTTAATCACCATCTTTCATTACTCATGGCATCTTGACTTCATTTTTTTTTTCACTTTATGGTGTGTTTGGTTGCAGGATTCCTACCAAAAATGGGATTTGACAGGAATCATGATTCCTAGTCTGTTCGGTTACCAAAAACTCTAGGACTTTTGAATCCTAAGGATTCCCAAGTCCAAAACTTGTATTGAACCAAAATCACACCAAATTAATAAATCAAATTTCAAACTTAAAATTAACCCAAAAAGTATTTCTTTAAAAAACATATTTTT